>JANRGW010039887.1:7866-44083 GCA_024733675.1 Psilopsiagon aymara
CTGAGGTCGTTTCTGAAGTGAGGATCCCGAGCGAGCCGGACCAGCGTGGCAAATCCCATTTCCTCATCGATTTTCTTGAAGGATGCACTGGAGGAAGCTGGGTGTATGCATTCGTGTCAGCAAGGGATATTAGAGACCCGTGCAGTGAGATTATAACCGACACTGAAGGTCGTTCCCTCCTAAACCCCTCGTTTCAGGCCTTAACAACTTAAAAACTAATGGAAAAGGATTCTTTGTGCTGGAGATGTCTCCGGCTTCATCAGAGATGAAGGTTTTTTGGGGAGAAAACGGAGATGAAATCTCCATGGATGTGCTCTGCATTATTTGAGCTTGGAAAAAAAGAAAAGCGAGGGGGAAGCGCTCCCTGGTAATTCTGTCCTAATCCTCTTCCTCCATCATCCTACCCAGCAACAGCCTCTCCGTCCTGCCACTGCTCCTCCTAGGAGACTGGGCACTGATGCAGCCACTGATGAGTACAGCCAGAAGAATACAATCAACCTATTGACGAGCAGAGACCTGCCCCAAACAAGACCAGAGGATGGGGATGACTTCCCCCCTACCCAGCCCTCATCACAAAGACCCCAGTACAAACAATGCCTGCAGGTTAAACTGCCAGGCTCCAGCCCCCAAAGGCTTGTCTGGGGTCTCCAGTGCACCAGCATCACGTTTCCCCCTCCCAAGGCACTTCCCATCAGTCCCATGACACAATGCACTGGTTTAGGGTGGTCTTGGCAGTGCTGGGGTAACGGTTGGACTCAATGATCTGAGAGGTCTTGTCCAACCTGGTTGATTCTATGATTCCCTGAGTGCACAAAGGGCCAGGGCAGCAGAGGAGCTCTTGGAAATCAGAGGGTCCTGGAGATTCCCATGTCCGAGCCCTAAGGGCTCAACGAATGTCTCCAAGGGGCAGCAGACCCTGCTGCAGCACATCATGAGCAAGGGGCTGCCTCCATCCCTCTGACCTGCAGCCACTCATCCCAGCTTCTTTCAGATTCTTTCCGCTTCCCATGTGGAAAACAGCTTCACTCCATTCACATTAAACCAACAGCAGTTAATTCCCCCTCAAATTACAGGTCCCCAGCCCAGGGAAAGGGATTGCTCCCAAAAGGACGCCTCTCCCTGCAAGCACCAGGTTTTAGCACAGCCCCAGCAATGGGACTGTGACAGGGAAAGAAGGAAACTGTGTTTGATGGCTTTGCCAAAGTGAGCTGCAGCTCCCAGAGAGAAAGGGGAGCTCAGGGTCCCTGCAGGCTGTGGAGCTTTGGCAGGGGGAAGCAGCCAGGCAGGCTACAGAGGAGCACAGGGACCCTGAGCCCCCCAGAGCTCCGAGATGCTCAAAAGAACCTCTTGGGCATTGGCAGTTCTCTGCCAAGTGCTGAATCATCCTCCTGCAGTGCTCGCATTAGGCATGCAGGAGAGGTAGAGCCTTTTGCAGTAAGAAACGGGGAGCGGGGGACAGGTACCAAAGCACGAGCAGTAATGTTTTTTCGTGCTACCTGCTCCACCGGCCCAAGGATGAGCAAAGGTTGAGCAGAGGATGGCATCGCCTGTGCCTGTCCCACAGGGACACAGGCAAAGACAGAATGGACACACAGCCGGGCTGATGGTTTGATTTCTTCAGTCACTGTGAACCCCCAAAGCAAATCCTACCCATCCTCATCCTCCACCAGAGCTGTAGGCAGCCCCAGCCCTGCTGTGCAAAGCTCCTGAGATCCCACATCACATCAGGGTCCCATCAGCTGCATCACTGGTACTCCGAATGAGCCCATTAAGTGAACAGCAATGCCTCACCTCTAAAAAAGAAAAGCCCTCTCCATCCACTGAGTAAAAGTGGTTTATTTATTTAGGCTTTCAATAGAAGTTTGACAGTATCCTGCACTGGGGGATTGAAAATCTTGCAACCTACCCTGGTTACGCACAAGGACACCAGAACTTTTGTGTGTTTAATAGATCTACAGAGATGTGGCAGATAGCTGAGGATTATCTGGGTTAGTCGATGAGAGAGGCTGTAGGGAGCTGCAGAGGGAATTCACTGCTAACAGAGACCAGATTCGCTGCGAGGGAAACGTACTGTTGATAAATGGAAGTTCAGGCACGCCACAGGGATCATCTGACCTACTCCTGCGTATCACCCAATTCACTGTCATCTACACCACGCTGGAAAAAGCCTCGTGTGTCACTGGACAGCTCAAGACCAACCGTTCAGAGTCAAAAGAAACAAGGTTTGCAGTGCAATGGGCTAAACCAATGGCATTATTATAGCATTAAGTATCAGCTGACAGGGCAGCCCTGCTCTAAATACTGCCTCAGCTGCAGCCTCTGAGCTGGAAGAAATTAATACAGCACAAGTCGGATAAAGGGAATAACTCACGTGTTTGCAATTGCCAAGGGGTCCTTCCCTCCATCCCACCCATCTTCCACCCAGCTCAGAGCCCTCCTCACAACTCCTGCAGGAGGCCAGGATGGGAGTTATCTTCCAGCAACTGGAGACTCCCCAGAGGTGCATCCACACGTAGTCCCTACAGAAAGCAAAGCCCTGCATAGGGCTCATGGTAAGTGTACTTTGAGATGCACCATCTCCACGGAATGGGCCTTGAGGAAGGTGCTCTGAGTGATGACAGATCAGGTGAAGACAGTGGAGGGCTGGGGTGAACCTGCAGGGAGACCTTGTCCAGGTAAAGCACAGCAGAGTGCAGGGATGAAGGCAGCTGACAAGGACTGCAGCTCAACTCTTCCCTACCAAAGTGCTGGCCAAGGCAGCCAACACCATGAAGCTGGTGGCATATGGCCTTGGCCTCCTTGGGCAGAGAAAGCCAGATTCACACGACAGGGAAAGCCATCATCATACCCGATGGCAGGTTCAGCACAGCTGGAGGGGCACAGATTATCTCCACAGGCAGTTTGAAACCTAAGGCAGGGCTCTGCTCACCTCATTACAGCCAAGAAGAGGAGAGCAACCTCCATCAGCGGCAGGAAGCCTCCAGTGGCTGAAGACCTGTGGGCTGAGATGATTTTGCATGGCACGTAACTAGATCTAATCTATCTGCACAAACCCATTTGTTGGCAGCTATTCTGTGCTCCGAGTGCGAATGCTTGCAGGAGACCCACCCTGGCCAGCCCTCCCCATCTGCAAGAGGCTCTGGGGCCAGTGGGAGAAGGAGCACAAAGAAGAACATAAGCAGACAGCCTGCCCAAACCAGGCTTCCCATATGCTGCAGGGCCCTAAGTATCCCTGATCCAGGGGATGAAGGAAATGTCAGCCAACAATTTGACCCTGAGCTCCCCAGGAACAGGACAGAGACCGACTGCTCCTGTTAGAAGTGAAAAGGTCACTGTCTGAAAAGGACTGCCCTCAAAGCTGGGCATCTCCAAGGCATCCAAGAGGGGAAGGGAAATAAGGCAAATCTAAGCATTTGTGCTCTGTACAGATGGACCCTTGCTAGTATTGATGCCCTTCAGCACTTTCCCTTTGCTGGAGTCCAGAGAGAGTCCCCAGCACAGGTGCTGAAGACTGCCCCAGGTCACCCCTTACCCACACCAAGCAATTACTGCTGCTTCGCTCTCATGCAATAAGCCAGATTTTCCAGCTCCTGACTCAGTTGTTTCCCGCACAGCCTCCACTTTGTCATTCACTCGTCTTACACTGCTGTGGGTGAGCAGCTGTATGGGCATGGCATTGAGCTGCAGCAGTGCTCAGAGCAGGGGCAGCACTAAACACTTCCTTGACTCCTGCCAAAAGTGACTACTAAAGCCCCCAAAATGTCACTTATGGCTCCAGTTACCTTGAGCAGACCTCAGGATGCTCTCGGACATGCTGGCCATGATCCCCTCCTCCCTCCATGCACCAGCATCACCTCTTCCCAGATACACAGCCTGACATTTAGTGATGGTAAGACACACACAGCTTGGCTGCACCCACATGCCTGGCAATTTGGATCCCCACTGCTCCTTATCACTCCTCCAGCCCCTGTCTCCTCCACACACTTTGCCAACAAGGACTTTCTGTTTCCTTGCAGGTCATAGAAACAGGTGCCATAGTCTAACCCATGGGTGCTTCCCAACCCATCCCATTTGTAGATGAGGGCTATATATAGCAATTTAACAGCAGGCACCATGCAGCATCTGTGTGCCTCATGTTAAACGAACTAAGAGCTACACTTTATCAGGTTTGTTTAAATATGATTACAAACCTGGGCATATTTCCTGCTTTGAGTGATCATACATGGTGCAGGGAAGGCAAAGTGAGAGCTTTGCTTTCGCTCTCTGTGTGAAACGCCGGCTGGAGACCTGATAAAAGGAATTGCTGCTTTAACACAGGAAAATAGGAATCATGGCAACTGACTGCAAGGAAGCACCGTACAGCTGACTGTGCCGGGGGATCAGACACGTTAACTGATGCTGGAGAGAGAACCGAGTCTCTCCATCAGCATCCCGCTCCTCCTCACTGCAAAGGCTACTGAGCCCAGCTCGCAAGGCAGTGCCTCAGCTCTCCCTGTGTGCAGCAAACCACTGGGTTCAGGAGAGGGAATTGCCTCTGGCTGCTGAAGCATCTCATCTTTGCCCTGCGGAACACCGCACGGTGCTCACTGAGCTGGAGCCCGTCGAAAACATCATTTCCTTTCTTCCAGTGCTTGAATCCGCTGGAGACGTGCCAGCAGCCCCACAGAAACATCATGAAACCTGCCAGGATCAGCATCAGCCGGGACCTGCACCACTCACACAGGGGGTTTCAGGCCACTGGTACCTGCTCTCCTCCCCTTGACCCCAAGAAGAGGCTTCCAGCACCATCCCCATGATCCTGTCACCTCCATCCCCTGCTCATGGGCACGGCAGCAGCACTGAGCTTGTTTACACTGTTCAAATAACACCCTGCAAAAGTACATTTTGCATTGGGAAATGCCAAGTGAGGGATGCTCACAGCCACTGCATCCTGCCTTTTTCCAAAGGATCCTCCCATGAACAGGGCAGATGCCAGGTCAAAGTTGGGCATGGAACAGATATTTCCTAACAGCCACAAGTTTAGTCCTGCACTCTAAATACTACCAATTAATGCATGGAGACATATAAATCATTAACTGATCTAATGTCCTCATGGGATGTTACTCCCAAGGCTTCTGTTACAGGCATTCTGCCCTTTTCCCAAAAGCATGCAAAAGATGGTCCCATAGTCCAGTCTGAGAAGACAATAGCTCCTCTGCTCCCTTACAAGGGATGGCAGCAAGGTCAAGAGGGCCACAGGACCTCACAAACCCCAGTGGGTCATCCAGCACCTAGAAGAAAACCTGCAAAAATCACAATCTCAGAAACAAGCACTTTACCTTCCTATCAACTGCTTCACATGACAACCTGCAACCACATCTTTACTTCTCCATGTTTTATTTTTACAGAGGAAAAAAGATGCAGCACAAGAAATCTCTAGTGATCAGCATCTTCTGTGTTATGCACATCAGACCAGGATGTGCCCTGGGAAACACATCTTCCTCCCAGGTAGGACATAGGTGCTGCTAACACTGCAATTTGCTCTGATGTGCACATTTCATCCATCAAAAAGAAACTAGGATGGGGGAATCTGAGCTGTTATCTCCTTGTAATGATATGGGAGATGCTTGATGGTGTCTGTACAGCTGCGGAGCTCTCACTGGGTGTTTACTGCTGGCAGGACTCTGACAAGGACATGTCATCAAGGCAGGAGAAATGGCCCTAAATGGGATACATGAACCTGAAGTGCCTGATGTGTGATCGACACCATTCCCCTTCACCTGTGACAATGCTTGGTCAACAGGGACCAAACGGACCAAAGCCAAAATGCATCCTTAGCTAAGCTCCCTCTGCCTTAAGAGAGAGCTATATATAAGGCAACTTCTCCACAAGCCCTGCGAAACCTTTCCACTTCCTCCAGATTTTTTCAGGAACAAAGGGAAATCATCTCCAACCCTGCAGATATTGGCTCTCAAACAAAGGCCAGGACATCTGCAAAGCACTGCCTGTACAATTCATCCCTACTTCAGAGCACTCATGAAGCCTGTGCAGGATTGCCACAGCTCCTAGCCCTAGGGTGCCAGCAAAGGGGGAACAGCTTCCTCCACCTCCATCAGCCTGCAGGACAAAATCCACTGTTTATGTCCCATCACATCTGCTCTGAGACCATCAAGACGTAACTTGCTCATCCTGTCATTATTCCCATGCTCCTCCTAAGCACCACACAGAGCTCATCCATGCCCAGGCATTAGATGGTCTTCAGCAGTTCCACCTCTGCTCTTCTCCTGGCCAATTTGGGTCCCAGGCTTTTTAACTGCTCTGCCTCAGTAGCAGATGGACTTTCCCCTCTCCACAAGTGGCCACAGCCCAGTTTCAGCCTCTCATTTAAGCAGCAATATGCAGGGTTTGCAGGTGCCCTGCCCAGAGTTTGGAGCTGTCCTTCAGCTTTGCTGTAGCTTAGGGACACTCTCAGTAGCTTAAGGACACTCTCTGACAGTTCAATGAGCTGGGGAAGGGCTGAGAAGGGCAAGAAGAGCTTCAGCAAAGGTGCAGAGGCACCTGCCCATTAGCACGAATCCTCAAGACCTTGAGCACCATCTCCTGGTCATCTCTGGATTCAGTGGCAACTTCACCCCATGCTTCCTCCATTTCACCATCACAGCAAAGTCTGGGGGACAAACCGTGCATGCAACTGGGGAGGAGAAAGGTGGGAGCCCTTCAAGGCAAACACAACACTTCAACAGTCATTTACTGCCATACACACCAAATCAGCTCCACCAAGCTCCTCTCCTGGGAGCATCCCTTGCTGCTCACCTCTCCCAAACTGTAAAAGGAACAAACTCTCTCATAGCACAACCAGCTCGGCAACCATCTCTGCCTGGTGCCTGTGAGCAGCCAGCACGAGATGCTGCTGGGAAACTCCAATCTGTTCCTCTCCTGTGCTCCCATGGCTCTGGGCAGCGCAATGGAACGGGGCTGCTCAGGGATCACCGCTCAGTATGTAAATACCACAGTGGCAGAGTTCAACCTTTTGGCATGAGGGAAAGGAAGATAAATGCTAGCAGTCCCCTCAGAACCACAGGAACCCTGCATCTATCTAATTGCACTTCATAATGGATTCAGCAAACCATTAATTATCAGATTATATTTTAGGAAACTGAAGATAAAAAAGCTTTATGAAATTTAGCCTTAAAGGGGCCAGTGTGCTGCAATGAAGCTGCAGCATCAGGCTGGCACCAGAGAAGCAAACCTTACAGTGGGTACCTGAATGCATTTTACAAAGCACTGCCCTGTGTGCCAGGGGAACATCTGTGTGCAGTCACTGCAGCTATTGCACCCTCAGACAGAAATACCTTCACTAGTGGCAATCCACTGACAGCAGCAGCAAGGGGCCCTGGGGCACAGGCACAGCTCCTTCTCCTTTCACAGATGTGGCAGTTTCAGCATGTCCTGCTGAATTAGAAGGGGTGGGAGGGCTCAGGGATGTTTGTCCTGAGAAGACAGGGATGCCCAGACATGCCTGTGACCCTTCCTAACAGACAAACACGAAACATGGACGGGCTAAGACTTGTGCTACCCAAGGTATTGATTAAACAGCTCCAGAGCCATTAAGCACAACTCCCAAGTCTCTGCTTCAGCAGAGTCCCAGATGTCAGCTCTGCGCTGAAGGGCTTCTCTAGCTGGCATAACAGGTAGCACAGTGGCACTGGGGAGAGCAACAGAAGAAATAAAGCAACCCTTACGCACCCTGCAGAGCAGCATATACCTGCGAGCACATCACTGATTCAACCATAAAAGTCTCCACCCCAAATTCTCAGGACAGCTTTTTCTTTGGTTTCATGTACTCACACCACCCCAACTTTGTCCTCACTAGTCTCCTCCCTCCACTCTTGTTCACAGCAGTGCAGGAACACATGTGGACACATGCAATTTCCATCTTTGCTGCTTTATTTCTCTAGAGCTGGGAGAGATGGGTGGTCCAGCTCATCTGAGCTGGCAGCTGATGACTGCAGAGAGACGTTGCAGGCCCATGTGAATGTCTACAAACCTCTCCCCTCCTTGGCCGTGCTGTACTTGCTGCATGCCACTTCTTTGCAATGTCACATCCCCAGGGAAACCCTGAAACTCCCCGCTGGAGCAGCACATTGATGTACAGCTCCTGAACGAGCCCAGTGGATACCAGGGGCCCTGCATGGGCACCCATTGCTCACTCTCACTTGGTTTCTTCATAAATCAGCATGATTTTGTCATCAAACAAGTCCTCCATAGTCACTGCCACCAGTTCAGAGCCAGCTTGGCTCACTTGAGATTCAGGCAACGTCACAAAGACTTGGGAGCCAGCAAGCTGGGTGTCATCCAAAGAGATGATGTGCTCTGCTGCTCCTTGCTCTGACATCTGAATCACCTGCATGGAAGATGACCAGAGAGTCAGACACTCCCAGCACCACTTCCCCCCCCAGGACCACATTACTGCCCACATCTTTCCCAACCCCAGCTCTGGATATAACATTTAGCTTCACACCAGAGGTCTGCAATTACAATAGGTGTGAGACTAGTGGGAGACACTAAACCACACACACCAATGATGCAAAAGAGAAGACAGGAGAGCCATTTAAATATTTCTCTCCATAAAATTACTATTATTTAGCTCCATAAGCAATAGCTGACAATAAACACTCTGTGATTACCTGCTGGAGGAATGCCAGCCCAGGGAATCACTGGGCTCCCTCATCCAAGGAGCTGTTCTTCACTGAAGGCTGAGGCACAAGAGTGCTGGTTCAAGCCCAGCATTTGGCCTCCAACAAAACAGCTATAATCTCACGGGGTAAGTCACTTAGGTTTTAATAGCCTCTGAGTGACCACCAGGCATCACTGCACACACTGGCAGTCCCTCTTCCTTGGCTCTTGAAAACCAGGACTAAGCTGCTGCTCCTTCTGTGAGCCCACCTCACACTAGCACAGAAATCCCAGAGCACTGTGGGCTGGGGAGCTCCCACCCTGGATTCCTCCAGGAAGAGGTCATCAGGGAGCAGAAGAGGTGACAGGAGCCACAGGATGGATCTGGGAAGAAGAGGCAGGTTGGAGATGGAGGATGGATAACAACTGTGGGGGCTGAGGCACAAAGCAGTCTTTACCTGCACAATCTGGGCTGTGGTGGCTTGGGACAAGACCACCTTGGGGTGCTCAGCACTGCAGTGCTCCTCCAGCTCGCCCTGGGATGGGAAGAGCTCCCCACAGAGCTCGCAGGGGAAGGTGCTCTCCTTCTTCTTGAAGTGCTCACTGGTGACGTGGTTCTGCAGGGCCCCTGGGAGGTGGAAGGATGCAGAGCAGTACAGACAGCGGAAGGGCTGGGAGCCTGGGGGGAGAAGCAACATCCTGAGCCTGGGATGGGAAGGCCAGGGTGAGTCCAAGGGCACAGGGTGCTGCAGATGCACAGCCATGATATGCAGGGCTGAAACCCACCAGGGGCTCAGGCACAGCATCTGTCAGCATCCCTTCTGCTACACACAGCTTGTGGCTGTTCAGGTGCACTTTAGCTCCCTGCAACACCACATGCAGAAACCAGGCTGGTGTATCTGGCTGTAGCTGTGGCTGTCCCTTCTCACAGTAATCTTTTCTCCCTGTTTCGTGCACCGCTCAGCACTGTTCTTTATCAGCCTAGCTTGCACCTCCTGATGCAGCTATTGCAAACCCTCTATCCACCCCAGGGGTTTTCTCCTCTCAGAGTGAGCTATGTGCAAGTCTTCTCCTTCCCCACTCTCCTGGCTGCTGTTGGCTGCCCCCTCCAGTGTCTCCTCATCCTGCTATCCCATGCACACCCCTGGAGACCCACCTTTCATAGTAGTCTGGTCTGCCAGTTTACTGTCCTCATAGCCTAGGTCCCCCTTCGATCTTTATGGTGCTTAAATCCCTTTTTCTCTGGTCTCCCACTACCTCCATCCTCTACAAACCAATGCTCAGGGCTCAGTTCCTTGTTTCTTCGTGCTGATGTCTCCTCACCTACACTTAGCTCTCTTCTCTGTCATAACAAGCAAACCCAGAACCCTCCTTGACTCCAGTGGCTCAAAAAGATTAACAAACACATGCCAGCCATACCAAAACCAGTGCTTTCCCAGTTCACCCATGCTTTCTGTTTCCTCAAACCCAGTTTCTTTACCATGTACATCTTCACTCTCCTAATTAGAGCTTAGACATCACTTACTCAGTGAGAGGAGCAGTCGTTGCCCACAAGGTAAATGAACAACAGCAAATGCAACAGACCTGAGTGCCTGCACTTCACATGGACCTGCAGGAGGGCCAGGGTAGGGAAATGCTCCTTGCATGTCTCACACTCATGGAACTTAACATCTGCAAACAAAGCCAAGAACAGAAACCTGTGCCCCCAAGGTCTTCAACCTTCTGGACCAGAGTTCTGTTAGTACTTCAGCAACACTACACAAACAGAGGATCATCTTTGGAGAGAAGGCAGAAAAAGGAGAGGCCAAGAGCAAGTAAGCTGGAAGGTGCTGGGGTGAGATTCACCAGAAGAGACTGCTACAGTATATGAAGAATCCATTGTGATTTGCAGGTAAAGGGGGTGTGCAGCCTTGTCCTGTCAGAGTTATTACTACATCTCTCTCAGCAGTCACCACATGGTTGCGTTTGCTGACAAATGGGCTGTTACCTGTGTGCTCTGCCTTGACGTGTTTTCGGTGAGCAGCAGTGCTGGAGAAAGATTTGTCACAGGAGCTGCACTGCAGGGAGGAGAACTTGGAGGAACGGTGGTTCTGAGCTGCAAAGACATCAGGGTGGTGGGTCCGGTTGTGATACCATAACCCTGACAATTGCTGCAATGATAAGGACCAAATCATGGTTATGAAACAAAGCTGCTCCAGGGGCGTCACGACAGCAAGAAACTGCATGGGAAGCAACAGAATTAGTGGGGTTGTGCTCAGCAGCTACAAGACCTGCTCATCCTCCCACAGGAAAAGACCTAACACCTCACTTCTGTTCTCCATTGCCCCTGAAGAGATGAACACTGCCCTTCACTGAACAATCTCTCATCCTGATCTCACTTGCTGCAGATCTTCTTTTGGTGTGAATTTTTGTTCCTTACTAGGAACATGCTCCCACACTTACACCCACTGAGGCATGCCATTTGCAAAACAAGCATTTTATTCCTACACTTCCTGGCAGCTATAACCCTGGGTGAAAGAGATTGCTGAGGGTCCAGGTGGGAAGGCATGGAGCCCTCAGCAGCCATAGTCCATCTCTCATCACGGGCTAGTTCTGGGGTAAAGGTTGGATTTCATGATCCTCAAAGGTCTTTTCCAACCTAGTTGATTCTGTAGTTCTATGGACCTACCTTTCCCCTATGGACTTGGCCTCCTTTGTGCAATCTTTCCCTCTGCTGACCCCAAACTGCTGCATGTAGCGTGCATGGTCACAGCCTGATGCAGGAATAGACAAGGACAATCTCCAGCACATGAGACCAAAACCTTGCTGCCCCAGCTCACCTGGTAAGCTTTGTCACAGATCTCACAGCTAAAGGGCTTTCCCCCAACGTGGGTCACCACGTGGCGTTCCAGGAGTGATGGGGCGCTGAAGACTTTGGAGCAGGTCGGGCAGGGGTGGTATTCCCGAGCATGGGCTTCATGGATGTGCTTACGATGCTCCTGCAGGGTGGCAAAGCTCATCCGGCACTTCTTGCAGTCATAGGGGTCTTCGATGTCTGCCCCCAAGAACACAACAGAAGACACAGAGGGCAAAGAAATAAAGATAAAAAGAAAAGAATTAAGAGGGAAATTCACAGAAGGAGGAAAGTAAAATAGGAAGAAATCTTTGTTCCTTCCCAGATGAACACCAGCACTTTCCATACAGATGTTGCTGCTCCCGCTCACCTACAACTTCCCATGGTGGGCTGGCAGCAGCTTGCTGGAAGCTATTCCTCCCATTTTCTTTGGGATAACCCTACTCATAGCAATAAAACACTAAATTTCATTGCTTTTCTTGAGAGGCAAAAATCCCACCACAAGACATGCAGCCAGCCTGCAGGCACCATAACACCGGCATAAGCCTCCACCGGCATAGATGGGTCTGCCATGACCCCGCAGGCTGGTTTGCCCCAGGCCAGGAAAGCTGCCGGCCACACTCACTGTGGAAGGTCCGGAGGTGGATGGAGAGCCCATTGGCCTGGCGAAAGCCTTTCCCACATTCCCGGCAGACGTAGGGTTTGTCCCCAGTGTGCGTGCGGACGTGGCGTGACAGCTCGATGGACTGGGCGAACACGGCATCGCAGTACTGGCAGGCGTACATCTTCCCTGCAGTGACACCAGGGTGAGAGCCTGCACCTAACAGGACAGGAGCTCTCTCTGGACTATGCCTAATTTCAAAGGGAGAGGGAAGAGATTGTAAAGTGGACAATGCGGCTCTCCTGAGGTAGCCAGAGCATCTCAGTGCAGGGTCAGAAATGTCCTAGAGGTACAGGGGAAGACCACACCTGGACAGAGAGTGTTAAATTACTACAGACCTTAAGTATCTGCAGGTATTACACAATTCTAGAGGCAGTACATGCTGGTGTGTCTCACAGAATCATAGTCAATTAGGTTGGAAAAGACCTTTAAGATCATCAAATCCAACTGCTCTCCCAGGACTGCCAGGTCCACCACTAAACCACGTCACTAAGGGCCTCATGTTCAAAACTGCCCAGCTGCATTACTCTTGAGAAACAGTGGGAAATACACCCAAGTGTATTTATCACAAACACAGCAATCCATCCTCTGAGCCCACGAGCTGGAAGAGGCATGCCTAAGCACCAGTAGTGCATGGGGCTGAGTGTGGGGGCAGGAGAAGCACTGGTGTGAAAAACAGTGTGAAGTTCAGACAGAGGAAGGGACAGGAGAGAGAAAGTTAATCAGAGGGAGAAGAGGAATTGCAGGAGTAAGGGAACAGAGAGGAGCTACTCAGGAGAAAAACAAGGAAGGAAGAGGAAGATCCTCTTAATGAAGAAAATACTAGGTAGCTATTTGGATGATACAGAGAAGGGGATGGGGGAAAGGCAGAGTGGGGGACTGCAAGCAAAATCATGCAGGTGAAGGAGATCTGGGAGCAGCCTGCTGCCCAAAGGATGGAGAAGCAGCCCAGAGGCAGATGGAGCAACAGGGCACAAGGGCATGGATGGAGCAAGCTAAGCCCATGGCTGGGTTCCATGGGGAAGGCTCACCCTCAGCGTGTTTCTTCTTGGTGTGGTAGGCAAGGGCTGAAGCCTGCATGAAGGTCATCAGGCAGTGCTTGCACATGAAGGGCCGGTCCCCCGTGTGCAGCCGCAGGTGGTTCTTCAGCGTGGAGTTGGCTGCAAACTTGGCCCCGCACTCCTTGCAGGAGAAGGGCTTCTCATCAAAGTGCTCCGTCAGCTTGTGGTACTGCATCCCTGTGGAGGCAGGCAGGACACTGAGGTGGCACTTGAGGGACACAGGGTCAGCCCTGCCTGCCCCTACTGCAAAGGCACTGCTCCACCCAGCCTGGAGGTCCACCAGCCCAGCCGTGACACCAGGGGCTCACCAGGATATCATGAGCTGCCACAGGGAGGGAAAGAGACTCAACTCCTCTTATTCATCCGGCTAAACCAGCCACAGAACTGGAACAGCTTGATTATTTTTGGAGGCTTTTAAATGTGCCAGGAGTCCCACTCTTCCTTGATGAGCCATGTGGAAAACCAATTAAGGAAGAGCTAATCAGAAAGCAGCTGTGCTCAGTGGGGCAGGAGAAATGAGTCGAGCTGCATTTCTCACACATGATGCTCACAGAGCTCAGGGAGGAGGAGATTTCCAACTATCCCTTTACTACATCGCCCAGACTTCTGTCCAAATGCCCCTGCTCCCACCAATCCTACCTGAGGCATGAGCAAACTCTCGGCCACAGATGTCACAGGTCACAGGGAGCCGCTTCTTCTTCTTCTTGACCATCCCTACCACACCGTGCACCTCCAGCTGATGCTTCTCCAGCTCCATCTTTGTCGATTTGACCTCGTTGCACTCCTTACACTGGATTTGCTTCCCCCTGGCCACTCGACAACGTTTCATGTGCACCTTCAGGCGGCAGTAGAAATGGAAGGTCTTATCACAGGCTTTGCAGACAAAACTCTTCTTGGAAGAAGGTTTTTCTTGGGGTTCCTTCAGTTCCCTGGCACCAGTGCCTCCTGTCTTGTCCTCATCTTTGTCCAGAGCTTCAACTTGGGATTTACTGTTCACCTTCCACTTCCTAATCCCAGGCTTCTCCCCACTTCCCTCAGTCAAGAGACCTATAGGAACAGCAAGTCCTGTTTTGGTGGTGACCAGCAGGACTGGGCACCAGCCCCTTGGTCTCCTATCTCCCGAATGCTCCTACACTGACAGTTGTGCCTGCACAGCAATAACAGACACATATCAGACACACCATCCCCATCACAGCGGTGGTGCGTGCCTCTGCCCAAAAGTGGCCATGGCCATGCATGGTACAAAGCATGAAACTGCATCCTTGGTCCTTGAATCTCTTCATCCAGAATACCAGGGGGTGGATGAGGTGGCAAGAGCCAGATTTCCCAAAGAGCTTACTTCTCAAGCAGCAACAACTGTTGTTTCCAACCATCTGTCTCCTAATGTGAAGTTACAGAAGTGCTTAAATGTCTGAAGGTCTGAGCCTCAGGTGTGAGACTGTCTGCCATAGAGAGTGGATATCTAGCCATTAATCACGAGAACTCTCAGGAACACTTTCCAAACACAAACTCTTAGAAAGAGAACAGATAATCTTGCTACAACCCTTTTAAGTCTTCTGGTTAGGGCCCTGAGGTATTTTAAATCGTTCATTACACTCATTTCTTACAGAGCCTAATGCTTTTCTGAGTCCCCGTAACACCATCATCTCAAAAAGCAAAAGCTGGAAAATTCACCTAGGATCTCAATCCACAGAAAAGACCCCACAGGGAATGTATGTATGGAAGGAATCAAAATATAAACAGATATATTTGGCTTCTTTGCTCTAATGAGAACCACGCAACTGTGTGGCCATGGAAACCAGCGCAGACTTCTTTCGCCAACACACAGGAAATGAAGCCTGTGCCTGCAAAACTTCATTTCTGCCTTCCTCACTATGGGAAGAGCTCATCAAAGTGTCCTCCCTGCACAGTGCTACTGCCCTGGATTTCCAGCCAACTAAAAACCAGGTTACACAGCCCAAAAGGCTTGGAAATCTTAATACTTCAAGAGGTAGTGACCCACCAACCTGCAAACACATCAAGGGAGAAAAACAGACTGGATGTCAAGATAGCAACACACACCTTTCACCTCTAAGGTCTCTTCCCACACTCCCTACAACCAACACTGCCAGTTTTTCTGACCCAAGTGAAGAAGTATCTTTAAACCTCCCAGAAATGTTAAACATCAAAAAAGAGTCATCTTGCTGCACAGGATGGATGTGGGAGAAGAGATGAGCTCTAAGGAAACCAACACTGGAAATGTCTAGAAGCAGTGCCATGGCAGCAGGGGTGTAATCTGAGGCAGATGAAACAATTTTGCCACAGACCCCAGTGCACCAAGAACTACCTCAAGGTCCTACTGCTCTTATGCACGTGAAAATGTTGCTCAGGATTACAAACCTTTAGCTTGGACAACAGCACAGGACTGCAATGGTATAAAAGCAGGGGCAGCTCTCAACTTGAGTCCACCTTCATGAGGAAATGCATAAAGGGGCTCCAGGAACAGGTCTCCATCTTCAGGGGGATGCTGCTATTCCCAGGGAATCATTTGGAAGGAAAGCTGACGTAGATCACATGAAGCATGTCAGGAGAATGGGAGACATGCTAAACCGCATGACACACAGCTCTGTGACAGTAAGGTCAGGTATCAGGGTGCTAAATTTGCAGGTTTCTTGAATGGAGCAAGTACCAGACTAGCTGCTGCCTGAACAGAAGAGGAGACACATGGAAATCAAAGCAGCAATTGTTTTCCACGTGGCAGCCAGGATGTCTCCCAGAACCACTCCTATGGATGAACATAACATTTCATACCTTGATTGAGCAGCATCAGCAACTGATGTTACCCAGTCAACTTCTGTCCTTGGTGATGAAGGAGGCTTGGAGGCAAAACCCAAGTGCCCCCACAGGAAATAAGACCAGATGGAAGAAATGACTGCACATAAAGTTTTTGGGGCAAGAACCTAGCATCCCTTGGCCATGCCCCTGGCAGAGACCAAGGGTAAACATACACCAGAAAGGTCCCAGACAGCGATTCCACCTGTGGGGTCCTCATGGACCATATGACTTTGTGTCACTTTCCATTCCTTGGCGGCAGACATTTAGCACCAGAAGAAAATCTTACTGTTAACTATGGTGTATTTCACACCAAGTTCTCTTTCTCTTTTGTAAGTGGCCTTCAGAGTCTGCAACCCTGGGGGCTGCTCTACCCTCCCTGCAGAACTCCAGAAACAGAAGGTCTCTTGGTGTGTGATCATCCCATCTCCCACCTCTTCATCTTAAGCTGGAAGAAAGTTCCACCTACCCCTTTGCATCTCGAAGGTCATCCAATGTTTCCTGACATGTATGCTGGCTTCTAATGCATAACTT
Organism: Psilopsiagon aymara; assembly: GCA_024733675.1. Lineage (NCBI taxonomy): Eukaryota > Metazoa > Chordata > Aves > Psittaciformes > Psittacidae > Psilopsiagon > Psilopsiagon aymara. The sequence continues at coordinate 24,422 of JANRGW010039887.1, forward strand.
TTACAGGAAAGAATGGCATTTTGCTTGCAGACCCTCCAATTTAATGATTCCAGAGGCTGACTCTGGCCTCAGTGAGGTGCTAAAGGTCTTTTATAAACACAAGACTATGCAGAAGAAAAGCTTTTCTGCTGGAGTTCTTCACATCTCTGAGATTTGAAAGCGAGACATATCTTGACAAACACAATCTCCCCAGAAGTGACTGTATGGCGACCTGGAAAGCAGATGGCTAGAGAGGAGGTTATGGAGACAGCTGGAAGAACTAAACCTTGTCCTTACATGCACCAGCTGCCAACAGTGAAGCGCTCCGGCTACTGAAGGAACCCGAGGAGAAGTTACTAGATTTCGCACATTGTATCTTCACCAAAGAAACCAACCCATTGCTTTGATAATGCTGAGTGTGGCTGGGGATGGGTGTAGACAGTTTCCTCCACAGGGACGCCTTGGGCTTTCCAAGTGCTTCAGCTCATGCTTTCTTAGTTTTTGCACAATAGAGACGTAAAAACTGTTGCTTTCAAGTGGAAATACAAACAGTGAACAGCAGGTATGCTCTTCAGAAAAGTAAGATCCCTGTTTCAGGTGGAAGCTCACAGCCCTCAAACATGAGGCCCACGGTTACCATTCATATCTCGTGCCAAGAGCCACATGGTTATTGATCCGTTAAGCACCTGCAACAACTGGGTCTGGTAAGAAGCAATATCAAACCTAAGGAGACTGACCTAGAAATTAAGATACGGAATCTCACTATAAAGATCTGTAGTATGCCAAAAAGGGGCCGGCAATTTTCCTCTAGACACTTCATACAGAATATATCTTTTTGCCAAGTAAATACCATTTTTCCAGGGCTTTTGTTTTTGATACTGCTCCTTGCTTGATTTCATCTCAACCTTGGCTTGAAGCCCTGCAAATACACTTAGTAACAGCAGTCTGCTCTCTTTGATACTGGTGCCAGAGACGCAGGCATCTGCCAGAGCAATGTAGCTGACTCCCCAGCTGTTGAGCACTGCAAGGTACCCAGGAGCTAAGGTGGGCTGCACATTCATAGGCATGTGCAACTCTGCTTGGCTCAGCTCCTCTAGAATCATCAGGGGAGCAGCCCTGGCACTTCCCATGGCCAGAAAGGGTCAAGGGGAGTGGGACAACTGCCTGCAGCATCAGAAGGAGACAGAGAAGGAATGGCAGATAAGAATGAATCGCCTTTTCTCTGGAATTCATTATCAGAGTCATGACATGGTGAAAAAGCCAGCTGGAATGGTGGCAGCTCCTGTCAGAGTTAGAAGAGAGGACCTAGATCTAAATTGGCCATTAATACTGGATGCACAGTGTAGGACATCTGTCAGGGAGACCATTAAGGCCACTGAGTCAAGAAAGGGGAGCAGAGCGTGTGCTATCACCTTTTAAGACCTACAGCTAGGGCAGTAATCCACATGCTTGGTTTCTTCTACATAGGCACTGCTCCCAGTCACCCAGTAACATCCATCACCCCAAAAACATTGCTCAAAAGCACAGGCAAGCCAACAAACCTTGAGAGTATCCTAGGGGCAGGTCACCCTCTGTCCCTTCCCAGCACACAAGGAATATTGACTTTGCCTACCACTGTTAAACACGAATTGCTGGCGAGTTTCAAAGCCACAAGGCTTGTGCTCATTCATACAGACCAGTCATGGCCCCGACCCAAACTTTCAGACAAAGCAAATCGAACCTTCAACACCTAAGAAAAGATGAGACATTAACAACAACCTGCTTGCTCTACCTACCAATCTGCTAGTATTTCCACCAACTAAGAAGCTCTGGCTCCACAAGTAAATAGAGATGGACTGAACCACTGCCTGTGCTTGGATAAAAAAATTCCCACCATGTACATCCCAGTGGACTCTGCAGCCCAAAGAATCCGGATACACTGGGAAACACGATGCCATAAAAGTGTCTGTGAACAAACAGAATAAGCAAGTCCCCTTTGCATCCTTTCCAAGAGAATGCAAACCTGCACTTAGCTTCCTGGGCCTCTGTTATCTTTTTCATTAAAGCACCAAGTTATTCTGTTAAGCATTCTGCATTCAAATGTCGGATGCACAGATACAATTTGGCTCAGCTGAAAGCATCCCACAGCTCAGGGCAGGGTTTCACACATGGTTACTGCCATGCATTTGTTTTCTGAAGCTCACCAAATTGTTCTCTGCATATGTTTTGTTCATCCCTTTGCCAAACTAGTACAGAATGTAACATTCCCCTATTGCTGTGGGACCTTCCCAGGGGATCATTTGCTCTGTAAAGTGTATATATAGTAAGGCCCAATTAAGGCATTATAAGAAAGTTAACATAGAAAATAGTCTGGAACCACGAACTGCACCATCATGTTCATCTTTGTCACGTCAGAGCGTGCTTGTCTTGTGCCTTTCTGCAATGAGCCTGTGAAGTATCTACACACACATATACGAAGTTAAGGGATTGTAATACAAGCCCAAACTCACACAGACCCAACAGCACAGGAAGAGCCAAAGAAACCCCACAGCTTAAGGATAATAATTCTGAAAAATAAGCCAATATAGATACAAATTACATAGGTAAGTGGCTTAAATGCCTCCAGAGGAAGGGCTGAGGCATAGAAATGTAAACGCAGGTAAGGAATACCAGTATGGGCTTACTCATGGTTTCCACAACTCTTGTGAAGTACAAAACATTAATATGATGCACTTTGCCAGCAGGAGAAAAGTACTTTCCAGTGCTTGGATCCAAAAGGTAATTACAACCTGTAATTACCAGGAGTAGTTCTGTGAAATGACAGGAAGGACACTGAGGTTCACTATCAAACTGTCCATGACCCCCATAACCATGTCTAAAAGACCATAGAAGGATGAAAACCTGTGCTTCACTTACCCGCATGCCCCAGCTCCTGCATCACTGGCTGCAGGTCTGGGAAGGACTCATGGACATTGCACAGCAGCTGACAGATCTTGATGGCCAGGACAGCCTTCTCCTGGGCTGTGCTCAGGGCTGCTTTCAAGGTGGCCTCTGAATTTTCCTTCTGAGCAGAAATACTCAGCAGCTGGAGAAGTAAGAAGAAGAAAACATCACATGATAGAGATTTTGGGCTGTGAAAGGTCAGGATGGGGGCACATCCTCTTTGTTTCATATCTCTACTGCTGGGAACCTGCTTTGAGAAACCAGAAATGAAACCTGTTTCCATACAGGTCTTTGTTTCTCCACTGATGCGTGTGCGTGAGCTGAGGGAACTTCAGGATTAAAAAAAGTGTCAACAAATGAAATTTTCACACTTTGCTTTGTTATTAGCTAACTGAAACCCACCTCCCATGGAAAGAGCAGCTCTTCAATGCCTCACAGCACTGCAAGTTTCCCTAACTCATAAACCTGTGCTTCACACATAGCTTTCCTCTCTCTGGGCTTTTCCTTCCAAACCCAAGCCTCCTTCAGCCAGGCACTGCAACGAGACAAAAGGCGAGGATCTGTGCACACCCATACATACCTCAACCTGCCCAGATCTATAGCAGCAGCTAGTGGAGCAGGATAGAGCAACCAGACTGCTAGGTGGAAAAGACTAGCTCCCTACCAACACAGCCTGTTTTCCTTGTCAAAGGGAAAATGGGCAAAGCACTCTGGGGTGCTACACAATCATGGCATCCTCAGTGCACTTTCGAGGAGTGTTTCGTTCTCACGTATTCTGGAACAGCCAACTGAAATGGACACCCACTCCTTGGCAGCTCTGCTTTCCCTTAGCACCCTTGCAGAGCTGAAACAGTTTTGCTGTGTTTGAACATCCACATTTTCACAAACTGAGACTCTCACTGGCGACTTCTTTTACCCAAAAACTCCCACAGGATTTATATAACACACCCGACACACTCCCACTTCAGCAGAAGGGCACCTCCAATGTTGGATGGCTTCCCCAACCTAAGTAATGTCCCTTGGTTTCAGTACACAATACCTGCCCACCCACCCTTTGAACTCAGAACCATGTCAGCATCTCCTCGTACCTCTTTTACTGCTTCTGCGAGTCCTGCCTCCTCTGGGGCCAAGCCCTCCAAGTCCCCTCTCTTCTGGATGGCCTCCGAGATTAGCTTGCTGTGCCGCAGGATAATCTCAATGGCTGTGCTCTCAACGCTGGCCACTTAAGAATGAAAAGTAAAGGTATTTAAAAACACAAAACCCAAGGAGAACCTGAAGGCCTAAACTTTGCTTAGCTTTGTCCAGCCCACTCCTGAAGCTGAGCTGTTAACAGCAGGAATGACTCCTTTGGGGCACAGAAAATTGCAAACTGCAGGCAAGCTTTGGTTATACTAACTGCAGCACTGACATCCAGCATAAAACCCTAGCAGACCTCACTTCTCACTGCTTGTCTAACTTTTGGCAAGAAAAACAGGTTTTCCAAGGCATGTTGCTGAAAGAGACAGTGACAACCTCAAGAAGCAGGCATGGTTCTCCCAAGACTCAGGATTTCTTCTTCCTCCCTCCCCCCAGTTACAGAGATCCCACTCTGACTTTTGCAGGATTCAAGAAAGGAGAACAGTGTTTATATAGGATAACAAAGAGACCTGGGCAAAGCATATCACATACCAAAAGTAATATAAGAATGTACTTGTCACCAGATTATTTGAGAAATAAAACTGGAAACTGCCAAATAGATGAATCTGAAAAGGGTATTTTTCACTACTGGAGTTACTAAATTGGAGACAATGCATAGTGACACTTTTATAGAAGAAACCAAAACAAAAATCCGTAGCTCATCCAAGATATCTGTGCACATTTTCAGTGTGCGTTTAGGTCTTTTCATCATTTTGGTTCAGTACCAAACAGAACAATCTACTGTTCACACAGCACAGCAGCTAAACACAGACAACGGTGAAAAGCAAATACAGGCTTGGGACCCAAAAGACACACAGTGCTGGGTAAGAGGAGAAAGCTCTCCAGGTTGGGGATGGAGACAGTGACAGGCTCTGGGACTTATCAATGCAAGATTTTAAGCCAATATGGAAAAACTCTCTGAAATCCAAAGATTTCTTGGAGACATGAGTTACTCCCCAAGAGAGCTAAAGGAAACTCATTAAGCACTTGAGCTCCGTAGGGTTTAGGTATGACTTGGATGTGCCCCACAGGGATCAGAGGATGGTTTACAAATCAAAACTATTTCCTCTCTTCTCCCATCAGAATGTTTCTGATTTTATTACCTAAATTTCAGTTGTTAGGAAAGTGCTCTCAGCTCTGCTGCTGTACCAAGGTGAGCTCCACCCCAGAGCATGCCCTGCACCACTGTCAAGGCGTCCTTTCTGCTAGCAGGACAGCACCAGATATCAAAAGATGCCACCGGTGGCTCAAATCATTCCCTCCCTCTTCATTTTCATTATAAGAAATATTTGTGCCTCTGTTTGCTCAAGCTGCAATTTGAGGAGATTCAGCTCTATGTAATTAAGGAATGCTCCTCCTTGCATTGGGTATTACCACTAGATAATTAACCATGTTGGGAGTCTGGTGTTTTAAGAAAGCAATCGTGCTTAACAAATGACAAAGCAAACTGCCTGTCGGGACCGTTTCCTACAGAGGAAATTATCAGCATTATGAGCACAGTTTTGCTTTCTATTAAACACTCATTTACATTTCACTGCATGTTAATTTAGTTTTTAATTTTTATGTGACTTCAGAGCTGGTGAAATTTGCTCCTCTCTTGGAATTGCTCTGGGATGTGCCTAAACCCAGACCCTGAAAAGCTGTCCCACTATGCATCTCATGAGCCCCTGAACCACCAGGGGCAGGCAACAAACAATAAACCCCACCAAAACTAACAGGAGGGGACTGACTGTCCAAGATAACTATGCCTAAGGGAGACAGTATGTGTGGTGTTCCCATCAGCACACTGCTCCACACAGGAGACCACAAGACAGCAGCCACACTGTGCAGAAATGAGACCTGGACCGAGGACAGGAGCTCAGCTCCACAATGTCCCTCAATCACAAGGAATTCACGAAGACAGCAGGCAGGTAAGACACTGTCTGTATCTAATGCCAAGACTGACCTTGGGGAACTTTTAGGTATTTGCTTTCAAAGCCACCAAATACCACAAATGGACCAGAGTCTGGTAAAGATACCTTCAACCTGTGAAGCATTTCTTCTGTGAAAATCGTTCTGGTTTATATGGAGACTCATGCTGCTGCTTTTAAGTGACTCAAAACCAAAAATTAGTTTGACACTGGAGGGAACAGCTCTCCTGTTTTCCAGAGATGACATTCTACTTTCTACCCTATCAGGGTCAAACTAAAAGGAAGGAGTCAACAGGATTCTGCCCTACTTCTCATTTCATCGCAAAGCAGGGGCCTTCTTCCTGGCATAGTGCTCCTACCCCAGTGCTCCCAGACCATTTTTGTTTTAATATAATAGCCAACCCATTCCTTTAGACAAAAGCAAGACTATAAGAGCATGCTGAAGTCCAGGCAAACATGCAACCCTCCTGGCAATTCCCTGAACTGAGTCCTCAGGCTCTGAAGCTTAGTATTCCCATACCTTTGCCATCAGAGACGTTTGCTGTTGCCACCAAGTTGTCTAGCAGAAGGTGGAGACCAGGGAATGATGCTTTCACAGCCCCAAGAAGTTTGACCAAACTTTCAACTTTCAGGGTTTTCTCTTCATCCACCTTCCTGAGGAGATTGTCCATGGCTTCCCTCTGAGAGCTGCCTCCACAGCAATCCAAAACCACCTGCAGCAAACAAACAGCCAAGAACCTGTTTGTGAGAGCTTCCTACAAACTCTTGGGTCTGACCAGAGATCACAGAAACAGGAACAGTATCACAGTAGACTCGACTGTAGTAAACCCATACTCCCTTTTTCCTCTATTCTGATTAACTGGGAGGTGTTATGAGGTCCTAGTTACAGGAACATCTAAGCACATCCCAGGTATATCTGACATGTGTCACCCTGAGAACTATCCTGGTGGGTTCTTCTGCCAAGTCTATTGGAAGTGGCTGAGAAGCCACTTCTGTTCGTTTTCAAAAGGAAACAAAAAGAGACTTAAAGATGGGGTGAAAACAGCATTTCCTTCAATATTTCAGTAAATACTTGGTCAATTGGCAGCCTTTTCCCTTGTCTCCCCAGTTTCTTCGGCAGATCTCTCCACTTCAACATGAGTTCACCTTCTTTGAGCAAAACTGGGCCTGCACACAGAAATTTCTCATAAGGTCTCAATTCTTAGTTCTCGTTACCACATCCAAATACAGACCCTTCACTTTAGACTACCAATGACATTCAATTCTCACTACTTAGTTGTCTGGTCATGTAATTCTTCTCTCTCTTGCAGATCCTCCTCTGTGTGGACAAAGATGCTGGTTTTGCTCAACAGCAAGTTCTCCTAGGCAACCTTTGGTATTTTTGCATCAATAACATTAGTGTTAATATTAAGTAAGTGCCAAAAATCCCACCAGTAACCTCGCTCCATCCTGTCAGTCTTGTCTTCGGCACAATCTGCAGTTTACTGCCAGCAAGATTCATCCTTTTTTAGTATCGCCACTTGCTCCAGTTTAACAATTTCCTCACATGACATTCAAATGCTCAAATCTAGACTGAGGCAGAAAAACCCCAGACATTTTCTCTCATCAAATGAATGTTCCAGGTCAGGCAGAAGCAATTTGAACATTTTTTGCTGCATTTTATCCTATTTTTTTTTTACTTACTTACAAGCAGTGCACCCCTGCCTGTCCCAATACACACAGAGCTGACTGCCTAAACAACTGCTTTTACAACTCCGTCCTGGTCATCAATTGTAGGCACCACTCAACTTGGAATATACAGAAATAAGCCTAGCTGTGAGTCTCAGTCATATGTGTCAGCTCTTCCTGTCTTGAGTTGTGATCTCACTTCAGCTGCAGGAAATGCCTCTTTGTGTGTTTCTCCTAGATTGGGCACTAGGCTTAGCTGGGAGTTCACAGGGCACCTCCTCTCATTATTCTTTTCTTTACTTGCTCAGACAAATGCCTGTTGCTGTCACGCCTGATGTGCCACAAACCTCTCGTCATACCTCTAAAGTACATTTCTCTGCCTATTGGACAGTTCAGCCATTCATTGTAGGTCCTAATACTCTTCCTCGAGTTATCCATTCACTCAGGTCTGTGACCTCTCATATAAATTCTCCTCTCTTGTTCAGGATGCAAACTTCAGACAGTTCTCCTACCTTTAACATAAAAGAAACTAATCCAGCAGCTCCTCCTGTGCACTTACCACCACCTGATCTCACTAATTAGTTTCTCTCATTTCTAAAGATCTGTCCTTTTGTAGCCAAAACTCTCTTAGTGAACCTGTTGACATATCCTCCCATCTCATTCTCACTGAGCTGACTCTGGATCACTCAGTCTGAAGTCCTCAATACAAAAACAGGTACAAGAGCAGCATCCTTTTGGGGCCTTCATGCTGTAACTCATCACTGCTCTCAGGCTAGTGTCAACAGATGCAGAAGTGATGTCCATGGCAGTGGGAGATGCAGCGCTGATACTTTCAGACTTATTTTGACACCAGTAGGTGGGACAGTCAGAAAACATCCCCCATTCTGCCTGCAGCAGGATTTCCAGACCTTGATCTTTAAGGTCCTTATCTTTGAGATCCCTTGCAACCAAAACCATTCTATGACTCTCTGCCCCAGCTCTGAAGCAGTTTGGTTTGAGCATCAAGCTGCATAGACACTGGAGCCAAAGGGGAGAGAAAGCACATAACACAAAATACCCACATCCCCTCTAGAAGAGAGCCTGGGCAGAAGGAAAGGATGAATGTTTCTACCATCTGCTCTGCTGCTCCAGGCTCAGGGCTGTGGACTGGTCGCTCTGAATTCTGCAACAACCTAAGCCATAGGACACCATGCGTGAGAGGCTACGTGCTCTTCCTTTGTAACCAAGTTTATTCATTTTAAGTGATAATCTGCATTCAAGCCATCCCCCAAATTCTCCACCCTACCTCCCCACACTACAGAAACACTGAAAAAGCCACAAAGTTAAGCACTCAAAACCAGAAATGCTAGGCAAAATCTCCCCCAAACCCCAAGGTTTTACAAAGAGGCTTCACAACAGATCACGTCCTGGTTTTCCAGCAAAGAAAATCAGACTTGCTCCATGCACAGCTTGGGCCAGGTATAGGAAGAACCCAGCTGCCTAGAAGAAAGGCTGTTACACTTAAAACTCCATTGTCTTCCTTAATAAATGTGTAGCTAATGTGGCAGTGAGTGTGAGAAGAAAAAGGGAAGCCTCATCTTTAGGAACCCTTGAAGAACTAGATCCTCTCCCTGCCAGCCCAGAGCTGCAGTGCAACGCTGGATCAGTCAGGTAAGATGAAACTTTCAGAGGTGGCTGCTAATTCCATCTTTGTTTTCCCAGCGCTCCACCTGAGACACCAGAGATCTCAAATGCACATATGCCACAGGCCCACTGTTTTAATCTGTTTAACTTCTAAACTAATGAAGCACTTTTCCACTTGTCTGTGGGGCAAGAAAAACCCCAAACAAATAAACCAAGCTTGCAAAAAAGGAACCCCACTACCCCGAGGTCATTCTACACTTGGCAATTCTGCATTATTTTCCTGTGCCACAGCAGAGACAAAGCTATGCACCCAGCCCCACCAGAGTGTTACCCAAATATTATTACCTAAAACAAGAGCATGAAGGGATCCCATGGAGGGAAGGATTTTGTATTTGGAGCAGGGTTTGGAGGCTCTGAAGCAAACAAGAGCACACAGTGACTGAAGAGGCTGAGAAATAGCCAACAACATCACCCCTTCACCAAACGAGGCTGGAGTCTCCTAGTATATGATGATACAATACAAGGCTGTATCCTGTGTCCAAGGAGCACACTTCTGGTAGCAAAATGGTTTGGTGAATTGGTAGTTGTGGTTTTTGTTTGCTTGATTTTCAATAGAAGGGAGATTCAAAATGGCTGCATTTTAGCTACCTAATTTGATGAAGACAAAAAAGAGTGCAGGGAAAGGGAACAGGGATATATGAAAAATCATCATCTCCCCGCTGCCGATGCAGCTCTCATGGCTCAGCAGTAGGCTCCAATGTGCACATCTCTGCTGACAGCCACAATATCCCCAGCAGACACTGAGCCCTTTCCTGCTCACGCAGCTCTCTTCATCCTCACACATCCCCATTCCAGGCTCAAGCATGCTGCTCTGTGAGGGGAAAATTCATCACAGCCCAGCCCACCAGGAGAATTATAGAATCCCAGACTGGTTTGGGTTGGAAGGGACCTTAAAGCTCACCCAGCTCCAGCCCCTGCCACGGGCAGAGACACCTCTCAATAGAGCAGCTCACTCCAAGCCCCATCCAACCTGGCCAGGGATGAGGCAGTCACAGTTTCTCTGGGCACCCTGTGCCAGTGCCTCACCATGCTCACGGTAAAGAACTTCTTCCTTATATCTAACCCGAACTTCTCCTGTTTCAGTTTGAACCCATCACCCCTTGTCCTATTGCTACAGTTCCTGATGAAGAGTCCCTCTCCAGCATCCTCACAGGCCCCCTTCAGACACTGGAAGGTGCTCTGAGGTCTCCATGCAACTTCTCTTCTCCAGGCTGAACAGCCCCAGTCTTCTCATCCTATCTTCATACAGGAGGTGCTCCAGCACCTGATCATCCTCATGGCTTCCTCTGGACTTGCTCCAACAGCTCCATGTCCTTTTTATGTTAACATGAAAACCAGGACAGGAGGTGTGCAGGCTGTGTGCTGAACACAGCATACCAGGGCACCTGGCAGGTTTTAGCTGCACAGGCAGGACATAGCCAGCTCCCCACAATGCACAAAGGAAGTCTTTTCTCCTTTGTGTCTTCTGCAAATCAGTATACATAATGCAACTGCTTGCAGGAAAGCAACAGTCCCACCAACTGCTGCATTCAATAAATCAAAAACATATTTTTAAATATACCAGTCACTGGATGTGCTGCTCTTGCAGACAACTGTGTGATAGGAGTTAAAGAGTTAGTGCTGGGAGAGTCAGCTGAAAGGTAAGCTGATGACCATCTAACACAAGGACTTCATTAGCAAGCAGGCAGCACAGAGGTCATTAGTGATTCTGCCGAAACCAAACCACTCCAGAGCCTTCTCCTGGCTCATAAAAAGGCATTTTCAGGGTCTAGAGGAGCACTAGGCACCTCCCCTGCTTGCAGGGCAATCTGACACTGCACCAGGCTGTGATCATCCTGAGGCTGCCTTCACAGCTCAGCTCATCCCCACAGCTCAGTGCAGAAGGACCCAAGACAACACTTATGCAATCTGTGCTGTGCAAAAGGGAGATGAAATTGCCAGGTGAGACAAGCACATCACTTGGTAAACAGAGTGCTGAGGATGCTGCCCCACAGACACCCCCACCCCCGCCATCCACAGCTTTCCTTATTTCAGATTGTTTTACCCGCTTCTCCGAGGCAGTCAGGAATCCCTCTTCTGCTGCCTCCAGGAACTCTAGGATGGGGCTCAGCTGTGTCACGCTCTGGATCAGCTCGTCCCTGCGTCCCAGCAAGCGAGCAGTCAGAGTCTCTCCTTCGTCTGTGCTCTCTGGGGGGAAAAAGGATTCAGAAACACAAAGTCAGTCTGAAGGAACTGACAGGCTCCCGAAGCGAGTGAGGCTCTGTGAAAGATCTAAGTGAATAGCAAAGCTCATCCCAAGCACAAGCAGCAGAGAAAAACACTTTACTATTCTCTTTAAACTCTATGAAAGGAAAACGTCTCATTTATCTAACAGAGCACAAAGCCATAAAGCAAGCTGGAGGTTAACACCAGGTTTGCAAGGCCACTGCTTTGTGTCAGGCTCAAGTAAAAAAGGAGCTTTCAATCCCGAGGCTCAGCTGTGCTCTGACCCGTGCAGCCATGGATCGATCCAGCCCTGCAGGCAGTGATGGGGAGAGCCCTGCACTGCCACACCCACTGCTGCAGGATGGAAACACTCCAGGATCTCGGACAGCATGAGAGAAACCTTCTGCACCTGAGTGAGGACACAGGGTTTCTGGAGACCCACTTTGTCTGTAAGGTTGCCCACTCACTTTGACAGTGGCTGCATTCAATTCCCTACCTCCTTGCTGCAGGGCTTCTCCACTGCCCTGTTCCCTCTCCAGCAAAGCCTCTCTCAGCTTGGGGTTTGTGTCTTGAAACAGCTTCAATAAAGACACGAGGGTCTGAGGATCCAGGGGCTGAGCATCCTTCACCTTGCTCAGCAGCTTCTGGAACACTGACTGCTCCCCTGTCTCTGCCAGGCAGGAAACCAGAGCCTGCAACAGAACAGGGAAGGTTTTAACAACAGAACCAAATGCCCTGTACAAACTGACAAAAAGCAGAATCCTCGGGTTTTGTTCAAGGGACAAAAAATTAAGACAACAAAATAACCACACCGACACCCACCACTGAACTCAAGCTCCAGTCTGTGGTCACCACAGAAGGAAGGCAGCAAGCCCTGCCCTCTAGCCCTTACCTTTACAGCAAGCCCACAGACTGGAGCTGGTTCCAGCAACAATCGCTTCATCTCTTCCCCTGACAGCCAAATGCCCGTTACAGACCTAACAAAACATGGTTTAAACACCGTTGCGTTTGAAGTCCAAAGCCAGGGTGGGGGATACTGGTTTTCACTGCAGACCACTTGCACAGAAGGTGTTTTAAGTGGGACTTTCAGGAATCTCCATCCTTAAGTCACAGTGGAGCTGCATCTCCCAGACAGAGCTCTGGAGAGAAGGCAGCAAACCTTGCATTGTGGGCTCTCTGCGTGCCTGGCAATCACATTCAGAACTCCAAAACCCACTCCAGCGACCCCAAACAGCAACCAGAGGCAAACATGCCTGTGCAGTTATGGAAATAAAAGGAAAAGAAACAAGCTGGAACTTTTGCTCCCATTTCCCTGGAGCCCTTTAACGCCATAAATATCGCCCCTGAAGACACACACTTCCCAGCTCTCCAGGAGAGATGCCAGCCTTTCAGAGCAGGCTCCTTTATCAGAGACTCCAGGGATGCTACAAAAGTACCTTTGAAGTGGAGAGCTTAGCCCAGCTCCAGAGAGAGCGACCATTTTCTGCTGTCATTGTCATTTTTATTTCAATGATAAAAAGACTGAATGCAACTGCTTGGGGCCGCACCAGGGGGATGGTGGACTTGCTTTTTCCTAGCAGGTGTAAATGCTTATATATTAGGGCAGCGTGACAGTGCAATGACCTATTGCAAAGAGTATCCGCAGAGGGGAAGCTGCAGGAGTCCCAGCTCTTACCCACTAATGGCATTTTTCCTGCCAAACAGAAACATGGACATGAAGGGCTCTGTTATAAAGGAAGAAATGGGATGTTGCAGACACGCTGAAGAACCAGCTGAAAGGTATCTTTTAACACAAATATGAATTTGTAATGAGACTTGATAATCAGATCATGCGTGTTCCCAAGGTTTGCATGCCTGGCCCCTTCTGGAGCAGAATGAAATACATACCATCTTGGCTCTCACCATCCTAAAGGGGCTCAGCACCCGGCCAAATGCCTGGCTTTATGATAGGGATGAAAACTAACTTGCACTGTTGTAGTATTTTTGCTTCTGTTTTAATTTGTTCCTAATTCCAATCAGCTCAGCATTGCTACCCAGGGCTCAGGCACCACCCCTTCCTCAGTGCATGGATTTGCTCAATGGAAATGAGTTTTCAGAAACTGAAAGGCTCTGCTATTTATAGCCTTTTTCCAGAAGACCTTTCCTTGGACACGTTGCTCAGTAGGAACATAAGAGCCTTTTAGCATTGTTTTGAAAGAGCACACAGTGCATTTTAGACTTACTTTGAAGAATTAAGAATTCCCAAAGATCCTGGAGAAAATGGAGAGATACTGATTATTCACTGGAATCACGGCTTCCACTTAGTCATAATGTGCCCACACGATACAGTCTGATCCATCAGGCTTTCACTGTCTGGGACACTTGCAAGAGCTTTCCTGGCCAAACTGGCCCTTTATGGCACAAATCAGCACACATCCAGCTTCCAGACTGGAGCAAGAGACCATCTTTCTGAGCAGGGAAACTAAGAGAGACTGTACCCCTACTCAGAAACCTCCGCCCAAACTTCCACACAAATAGAACAGAAGGAAAAAAGTTCTCAAGCTGTGTGCACACAAAAACCCCCCTCAGAAACCATCACTCCTAATCAGGATGCAGAAGACAACAGGAAACTGTTTTATGCTGCATCCAGAAATGCAAACGAAGGATGACAATAGCTGGACAGGCCCATAGGCAATGGAAATGATCCACAAGAACAGTGACATTTATTCTATGCGGGAGTATCAGCGCTCCTCCACTTCATCTGAACCCAGTAGCAGAGGGAACAAATGAGCTGTGCAATAATTTGAATTGAGTTTCTCTAAGAGAGCACAGGAAGATAAGACTCGACACCAGCAAAGCTCTTCTACGCTTCTCCAAATTACTGCAATTTCAGCCCTGTTCTCATTTCCAAGCAGGTTTCATCCAAGCCAGCACCAAATTAGAAAGGAATAGTTTGTGAGATACACAGAGAGACTCTAAAACAAAAACAACCCCCCGAAATCACATCTCCTTCTAAGAAAAGCAACTCCTCTGCATTTTTCAGCCCAGAGAGCAGAATGTAACATCAAACTTGGAGAGAAGCAGCAATTCTCACAAAAGAAGGTCTGCACCACCCACCTCCTTGGGGAAAAAAAAACAGGCCCTAATAAACTCCCTGAAGGCAGAAGGAAAGAAGACAGCAATGCTGGAGGGGAGCAGGCGGCAGTGCTGTATGCAGAGAAAAGCTCACAAGCAAAGGACCAGAAGTAGAGAGGCTAAGTCCAAGGCAAAATCCCACTTAAATCAGAGGAGCCTGAACAGAGGACAGTGAAAACAGAGGACAGCCCTGCAAAATCCTCACGTTCCCAGGCTTTGCTGTCCATTGCTGCTTGCCTACAGAGACCAGTGACCCACAAAAGGCTCCTGAGCTGAAGAAGGATGTGGAAAAGGGGTGGGAGATCTCACCTAGAGTAGGGTGAATGCAACCAGCCAGACCGCTTACTGCAAAGAAATAGCATCCCACTGGCTTCCAGACCCACTGCTACTCGCCCTGAAGCATCAGAGACTGCAAGCAAATGAGCAGCAAAATAATACAGAAAAGTTGGGGGACAGAGGGTGGGGGGAAAGGAGAGAGGAAAAACCCCATAAATCCATTGATGTCTGCCACTGGCACAAATCTCAGCCTTAATTACACATCCCAAGCTAGCCTCTTCAGAGCTGAACTTGCACTTTAAAGCATGACTTTAGAAACACACAAGTGTGACTCCCCCGAGGAAAACACCAGGCCATTGTGGCAAAAAGCTGCTCTGTCTGCTGAAAACAGAGCCCAGACTGAGTGCTGGTGCCCACAGGTCCTGCTTGTCCTAGAGGGATGCTCAGAGAGGTTAGAGAGATACAGCTGAACCCTTGCTTACAAAAGGCTGCAGTTTGTCATCCCCCCTCCACTGCCCTGGGGCTGACACTTTTCATGCTTGCCACAGCTGAGAAGTGATTTTTCGGGGAGGCTTAAAGAAAATCCATTTCTCATTTATTCAGTGTTTATTTATAGCTGCAGAAAAATTGTCCAGCTGCTGTTCTGCGGTCAGACACTGAACTGCCTCTGAGCTCCACAACCCTTTGCTTGGCTTCTGTTGCAACAGCACATTTGGGAGCAAAAAGGGCCAGGCACAGGTGTGTGAAGCTTACCTGCTGGCTCTTGGAGCTGCTGAAGAAACAAGAAACAACAGTTACTGGAAAGCAATAGAAAACGGGGCCGCTACACAGAGCAGAAGCCAGGCAGCATGGCTGCCTGGGCACTGTGCAGTGAGGTTCTGTGCTGGGACCCTGGAGCAGCACAAGCAGGCAGGTGAAGGCATGAGGCACAGGCAGTGCCTACCTGCATGGGTGCATGGAGCTGCCAAACCCCTTCTGGTAGTGCCCATCCGCATTGTACAGCACCCTTCTTGTTCTGCTCCAATTGCCAAGGTGCAGAATAGGTAAAATCTTAAACATAACATATTTTTCTGCTCAGGGTGATGAACAAACATAGGAAACCCTAATCCTTCCCGAGGCATGCATGCACACTGACTGCACTCACAGGTGCTTCTCAGTGCTTGGGTTGCTGCTATGAACACAGACTGGGACCCACACCTCACTCCTAAAGATGTTCAGTTCAGGACCACCAGGAGGGTCAGCAGCTAGGGGAATATGGGCTTCCCTCCTGGAACATTGAAAGGCTTATCAGAAAAGAAACCTGCACTCCTCAAACCAAGGGACTTCTCCTCCCTGCTGTCATAAGGGGTTTTTCCTAATAAACATGTTGCTTTGGGTTTTTAAAAGCAGAATGCTACTACAGCCCATATGTCCTGTGGTCATACTGGTGCTGAAGGGATTAAGTGACTTGAATCCAGACACCTTCTCAGCTAGCAAGGGCATGGGAACCTAGAGAGCATCACAGCCCCCAACCTATGGAACAGCACTTCTTGCCTTCAGAAGGTCAGCTAACCGCAGAGCCACTGAAGAACCAGCCATAAAACAGTCACACTCCCATTTTCACACACGCAGAAAAGGTGCACGGGGCAGTTCATGCAGCCTGGTGTGGAAAAAGCTCTACCAGGGTGAAGAGAGCAAGTGTGGTCCCGGCCTCGCTCTGTAGTGGCCACAGTTTCCTGGGCAGAGCCTGCAATGACACAGCAGAGTGCAGCCAGCACCAGTGCTCACCAGACATGCCACCACTGCTAGCTCTGAGTCCTCCTGCACCACTGCCACACCAGCACAGAGTCATCTGCTACTCCTGTGGTGGCTTCAAGCCAGTACAATGGCTGGTATCATCATTCGGAGCCCAGAGTATCCCCTGGCATGAAGCAAGCACCACACTCAGATAACCCGCAAGCAGTAACTTCAGCACCATTCATCACTGATGACAGCTCTAAAGCACCACGGGGCAGCACCCACAGCCCCCCGCAACGCTCCCTACGAGCAGCCTGCCACATGCAGAACAGAGCAGATGCTCCACGGCCAACCCTCACCCATGGCTCAGGAAGCCTATTTTGGGATCTCATATGTTGACAAGTTGATACAGCTCCCAAAAGCAAATGCCTTAAACAGGAGGAGAGAAATCAGTGGCGGAGCACTCCTACAACACAATGAAGATGTCTTCAGGGCAGGACATACACTTCTTTACCTATGCGCACAAGCAGCTTGATCTTACAGATGCTTCTGCCCAGGGCGCTGCTCAGGTGAGCACGTACTGCCCTTCAAGCAACCAGGCACCAGAACCCCAGTTTGCCATGAAACAATTTCCTAAACAGGGCACAAACTACTCTAGTTCTCAGCAGGGGACAGAAAAAACTTGCATCATTTACCCAAGTCCACACACCTACCTCCTTCTGAGAGGCATCAATTTCTCTGCACTCTTCTAGCCTGTTCAGCACAGCCTGGGCATCAGAAAGGGCCTCAGAGAAAATGCTTTCATATCGAAGAAAGAAATCCAGTTTACAGCTTTCGCTGTCTGCTGCTGTGTGAGAGAAACAAGATGAGTTATTTGCTAATTGAAGGGATTCACAGAAAGCATGATGTGATTGAAAGGCACCGGTTTG
Source organism: Psilopsiagon aymara (assembly GCA_024733675.1). NCBI lineage: Eukaryota > Metazoa > Chordata > Aves > Psittaciformes > Psittacidae > Psilopsiagon > Psilopsiagon aymara. Next base: position 42,000 of record JANRGW010039887.1, read on the forward strand.
TAACCAGCACATTGGTTATAATAGGGAAACTGTGACTCACAAATCCCTTCTGAAGATATCACACAGCCTGGAGGGAAAACCAACAGTTTATTTAACACCAGTTATAAATGGAACATTTATTTTAAACCCAGTACAGCCTCTGTTTTCCTCCCATGCTGAACAGGAGTTTAAAGGATAAAGTAGCATTAGCAGACAACTCTGTTCACTTACTGTTACACAGATTGCCTTATCAACCTCATGTCCCGCACTAATGCAGATCCCTACTCTACATCAGATGCAATCACATGCACGAGTAAGAAAAGTTTTGCTCCTTATGGCTCTGGTAAAGTGGTGAGTGTGAAGCAACTGCAAAGACCAAAGGAGAGTATTGCACAGTGCCAAAGGAAGAAATCCCTGCAGGAAAGGTACTTGCTCCCAACCTAGGGCAAACTAAAACACAAAGGAAAATCTGCAAAATAACAGGAAAACATCAGTCAACATGGCTGCATATAAGGGGCAGTGCTGTGTCCAGATCTGTAAAATCTCACCTAAATCCCTCCTCACTCCACCTTTCTCCTCTGGAGGCTCAGGAAGCTCCTCTTCTGCACAGCCACCCTGCTCAGCACAGGCAGGCTGATCAGGATGAGAGCCTGGATCCTCCTGGAGGGACCTGGAGTCACTCAACATCCCATCCTGGTGAACCCACATGTGATTCACAGTAAGTTCCTGGCCAGGAGAAGTATCTGCTTCCACTTCTTCTTCAGGCCCAGGAAAAGGGGAAAGTCTCTGTGGTATGAGGTTATCTGTTTTTCCTTCATCAGGTTTTTCAGACTGGGGCAGGTTATTAGCGTCAGCATGGTTTTCAGATGAGTCTGCTTCCTGGCTGGAGACTTCATTTACTATCTGGTCTTGAGTAGAACAGCTGATGAGGTCCCTGAGGAGGTTCTTGCAACTGACAGCCACATCAAACATCTGCAGACTATCTGCCACGGAGATAGCTTTGGTGAAATTGTGTTTCCCCAGTGGGAGTTTGCCACCGTACATCATCTCCAGCAAAAGCGTGAATTCCTCAGGGGTCACCACAGAAGCATCGATGGAGATCGTGTCTGTTCTGTCCAACAGGGATTTAAAAAGCAGGCTGGCAGCAGCCAAAACCACCTTGTGTGCCCTAAAGTGAACATTCCCAATGAAGATGGTGCAATCACAGAACTGTTGCTCTTTGCAGAGAGTATAGAGCTGCTGCAGCAGCTGCCTGCTGTAACCAGGAAGCTCCATGGTACCAGGACAGGGTCTACTGGCCTCCTCCTGCCATGGTCTTCACAAAACCCTGCTAGTGAGAAAAACAATGATGCTGTTAGCACTTTGCTCAGAGAGGAGCCAGACAGAAAGAGAGGAAGCAAAAATTACTTTTCAGTTTACACTTCCCAATAGTTCCCCTACACTGCACTTCAGTGGTTACAGCAAGAGGCCCATAGACTGAACTTGCAGTTCCCAAATTAAGCAACTTACCCTGCTAGAGCTAGTTTAGATACTGTTCAAATAGAAATACTTCAGAAAGAGCTTGGGAGTGAATACTGAGCCCCAGGTGGCATAAGAAGGGAGAAGAGACTCCCTGATGTGCTGATGTACCATAGAGCTCAAGGAGGTGCAAGTACTCTTCAGATCAGGCACTGCGGTGCCAGGCTTTGCCTGCATCCAGAAGCTGGACCTGGTTTCTGAAAGGGCAGGTTGGGGAGCGGTGCAGGAAGACCTGTTCAGATCATCTACCAAACACAGGAGAATCTGAGGTGTTAGTTTTGACCTGCAAAGCACTAAGTGGTTTGGGACCAGTTAATTTTCTCCCCACATCACTGCTGAGATCAGCAGGAGTACGTGAGCATTAGAGATGGAGATCTGCTCTCAGCCCAGAGCCTTCAGCACCTCCCTTCTCAGCACACCACAGTCCTAACTCTTTGATTTACAAGTCTTTTACCCCAAGTAGGACAATAGGTAACGGGTTCAAACTTAAACAGGGGAAATTTAGATTGGATATGAGGAAGAACTTCTTTACTGTAAGGGTGGTGAGGCACTGGAATGGGTTGCCCAGGGAAGCTGTGAATGCTCCA
>JANRGW010039888.1:0-29063 GCA_024733675.1 Psilopsiagon aymara
AGATCTCATAGGAGCCTTCCAATAGCTGAAGAGGGCCTATAGGGATGCTGGGGAAGGACTCCTCATTTGGGACTGTAAAGATATGACAAGGGGTAATGGGTTTAAACTTAAACAAGGGAAGTTTAAATTGGATATAAGGAGGAAGTTCTTTAATGTAAGGGTGGTGAGGCACTGAGATGTGTTGCCCAGGGAAGATGTGAATGCTCCATCACTGGCGGTGTTCAAGGCCAGGTTGGACATAATCTTGGGTGAAATGTTTTAGTGTGAGGTATCCCTGCCCATGGCAGGTGTGTTGGAACTAGATAACCTTGAGGTCCTTTCTAACCCTAACTATTCTCTGATTCTAGAGACATTAAACCATACTGGCCCAAATATGCACCTCAGAGAGAAAGCCCTCATCACTGATCTGCATCTGGACATTGAGCTATTGACCACTATCCACTGGATGCTCATCTACTGAACAGTCCATCCGTCAAATGCATCTCTCTCCAAATCTGAGGAAAGGATGTTGTGAGGGACTATGTCAAATGCCATACAGAAATCCCGTTAGATGACACCTGTAGCTCTTCTCTTGCCCACTGATGCAGTCTCTCCACTATAGAAGGCCACCAGATTGGTCACATAGGACTTGCCGTTTTTTTCAGTGTTGCCCAGTGATACAATAAGGGGCAAATAGGTACAAACTGAAACAAAGGAAATTCCATCTGGATGTGAGGAAAAAAATATTTACTTTGAAGATTGCAGAGCGCTGGAACAGGTGTGGTTTGGACAAGATATCTTTAGAGGTCTCTTTCAATCCCAATCATTCTGTGATTCTGTGAATTTCGCAGCGAAAGGTCGCATCCCTTTATTTCACAAGAAGAGTATATTGTAGTAGAACCTGATACAATGCCAAAGTATAGTATCAGGCTGTGAAAGGTCTATGAAAAATCTTATCTAAAAACATGTGAACACTATGTAATCCTCAAGATAGGCAAAATAAACTAGAACAGCACTGATGTGAGTGTTTAGGAGTTTTATGAGTATCTACTTTGACCTTCCACACACCTGTAGCTTCACTAAGTTGTAGTTAAATCTTTGCTTACATTAAAGAGACTATTTCTATACTACACAGCAACCCTGCACAATAAGGAAAATTAATGTTCTATAAGATGCTTAGAATTCTGCTGTGCTGCTGCTGGTGGCTTCTAATTTTACTAGAGGCACAGCTCCTGAATGCCTGAGCTCATTACAGGGACAGATATCAGTCAGTGACAGGTAACTTTTCATTCTAACACACTTAACGCCACTGATGTGTGTGCTTCGGAGATATTCCATTTTGCAACTGAATTAGTTTCTGTGTTACAGCTACAAAGTGTGATAAAAAAGAGATACCGTAATTTAGATAAACCCTACTAAATGGCTCCACTGAAACAAAGCTGAAAATAAAGGTATAAATGGCTGAACTGATTAAGACTGTGGAGTTCTCCTGGGTCCTGTTAGAGAACAAAATAGCTGATGGATTATTATTTATCCCTGAAAGTGAGTTTTGGGGATTTAATTAAAGATGCTGTATTAAATTTTTTAAAGCCTATTTGAGGCTGTAAATCAAAAATTGCAATAACAGAATGTGCTATTGTTAATGGAAAAATGGATAACTAGGCACTTCAGAGATGTTAATCTTTTGAACTTTTTAATTTTGCTGCTTGGATTTTTTTCTTTTATAGAAGTAAAAGAAATGGGTGATTTTAAGAATGTTAGACTTTTTATGAAGAAAAGAAACTTCTTTAGCTATTATGAATGTAGCTGCACTCACTGACCACTACTGTTACTGTAAAAAAGGAAATGTATAAATTTAACTAAGAAAATAAAAAAAGAAGTGATCCTTACAAATACATACATGTTTTATAGTTACAAATAGGATCACAAGAAAGCTATCAGTAAAAAAGGATATTTCCTGAAAAAACTTAAAGTGCTCCCATTAGTGAAGTTCTTCAGCATATGTGGAAAATACGAATACAAGTGTAGCTTGGAATATTAAGTCAAAAGGAGACTGGACATTTCCAGTGTAAAGTAGAAACAGAAATGTAAGTTCTGAGTAAGTCTGGAAATCACAAAAAATATTTTTCACACTGTTTATAGTAATCAGAAAAAATAAGGTGGAAGACAATTCAATCCAATAGCAAAATCTCCCTTTTTAGTTTAATTAAATAAAGACAAAGACAAAGACAAAGCTGCTAGCACTCAATGCAAATTGTGATGACCTGACTAGACACCAGAGGAGGCCAGGTTAATAATTGCTATATCAGCCAGGAAGTTAAGCCTCCAACTGTAGCTCATTCCATGATCCACATGAGAGAATTAGACAAAGTTTGTCTTTCGTGGGAGGTCTATAACCAAAAATAAAGGAATCAAACAAGACTCGTAGGGAAATACCACGACACTGTTCTTTTTTATCATAGAGAACAGATTCACTAAAAAATACAGAAACGTTATAGAAAAATGTTCCTGAGACCCCTAAGAGCGAACCTAATTAGGACCAGTAGATTTCTTGTGGAAACCATGTAGCCTGTGTGTCCTACCCATTTTAAGCAACTGATCAAAAAAAGATTGCACAGTCGGGGACCTGCAGAATTTCCTTCTCCATTGGCTCACACTTTATTTCCGCTAGGACAGTAGTCAGAACTCACTTTCCCTCATACCATGAGCTTTGGTGGTGGGGTCATTGTTGTGGGAGCAAAAATGTCTTGAGTTACTCATAAGACATAGGGAGATACTCAAGAATTCTTCTCCGCCTAGTTATTGCTTCTACTGAACAGCTTCACACCTTCCAAAAGATGCAGAACTGCATAGAGTAATTGCATCAAGGCTAGACTACATTACAGACAAATATAGTTAAAAAGGTGTCTATAATATCTTCAAATTTTCCCTTCCTCTTGTCAAGATGAAGATTGGATTGGCACAATGAATCCCAATTCAGAGCCTAAGCTGCAAATCTGGTGCTAAAAATTAGTTGTTAAAGTATTTATTTATTTATTTATTAGAAACTTTACAATTTTTCTTTGATAAATTTTAGTTTTGGAAAGGATATATTTAGCAGCAATTACAGGCCAGTCAGTTTCATATTTGTTCCTGGCAAGATCATGGAGCACGTCCTTCTGGAAACCATGCCAAAAGACATGGACATTAAAGAGGTGATCAGTGACTGCTAAAATTGTTTCACTAGAGGCAAATCATGCCTGACAAATTTGGTCACCTTCTATGATGGGGCCATGGCATTGGTAGGTAAGGAAAAAGAAACTAGCATCATTTACCTGGGCTTGTGAAAGCCATTGGACACTTTATCATCTTTGTCAGTGACACAGACAACGAGTTTGAGTGCACCCTCAGCAACTTTGCTGGCAACACAAAGCTGTGGGGTGCAGTCAACACACTGGAGGGAAGGGATGCCATCCAGAGGACCTTGACAGGTTGGAGAGTTGGGCCAGTGGAAACCTCATAAAATTCAACAAGGCCATGTGCAGCTGGGTTAGGGCAGTGCCAAGCCAGGTAAAGGTTGGGTGGAGACTGGTTAGAGAGGAGCTCTGAGAAGAACTTGGGGATGTTAGGTTGAGTCTCACCTCTGTGCCTGGCAAAATCTTGGAGCAGATTCTCCTGGAAGGCGTGCTGAGACACATGAAAAACAACAAGGTGGTTGGTGACAGCCAGCATGGCTTCACTAAGAGGAAATCAATCCTGCCTGACCAACCTCGTGGCTTTCTATGATGTGGCTACGGAACTGATGGACAGGGGTAGAGCAGTTGATGTCATCTACCTGAATTTGTGCAAAGCATTTGACACAGTCTCACACGACACCCTTGTCTCTAAGTTGAAGAGAAATCAATTTGATAGGTGGATAAAGAACTGGCTGGATGGCCGCACACAACAAGTTGTGCTCACTGGCTCAATGTCCAGCTGGAGCACAGTAATGAGTGGCGTCCCTCAGGGATAGGTGTTGGGACCGGTCTTGTTTAACATCTTTGTTGGTGACATGGACAGTGGGATTGAGTGAGCCCTCAGCAAGTTTGCCGATGATACCAATGTGGGTGGTTCGGTTGATACGCTGGAGGGAAGGAATGCCATCCAGAGGGACCTTGACACACTTGTGAGGTGGGCTGATGCCAAAATTATGAAGTTTAATCATGCCAAATGCAAGGTCCTAAACCTGGGTGGGAGCAATCCCAGGCACAGTTACAGGTTGGGCAGAGAAGATATTCAGGGCAGACCTGCGGAGAAGGACTTGGGGGTGTTGGTCGATGAAAAAATGAGCATGAGTTGGCAGTGTGTGTTCACAGCCCAGAAAGCCAACCGTATCCTGGGCTGCATCAAGGGGAGCGTGATCAGCAGGTTGAAGGAGGTGATCCTGCCCCTCTACTCTCTTCTCATGGGACCTCACTTGGAGTATTGTGTGCAGTTTTGGTGTCCTCAACATAAAAAGGACATGGAACTACTGTTGGGACAAGTCCAAAGGAGGGCCACAGGGATGATCATGGGACTGGAGCACGTCCCGTATGAAGATAGGAGGAGAAAGTTGGGGCTGTGCAGCCTGGAGAAGAGAAGTCTGCTTGGAGATCTCATAGGAGCCTTCCAATAGCTGAAGAGGGCCTATAGGGATGCTGGGGAAGGACTCCTCATTTGGGACTGTAGTGATAGGGCAAGTAGTAATGGGTTTAAACTTAAACAAGGGAAGTTTAGATTGGATATGAGGAAGAAATTCTTTAATGTAAGGGTGGTGAGGCACTGAGATGTGTTGCCCAGGGAAGTTGTGAAAGCTCCATCACTGGCGGTGTTCAAGGCCAGGTTGGACTTAGACTTGGGTGTTATGGTTTGGTGGGAGGTGTCCCTGCCCTTGGCAGGTGTGTTGGAACTAGATAATCTTTAGGTCCTTTCTAACCCTAACTATTCTATGATTCTATGACAAGAAGCAAAATGTGAGCCACCGATATCTGCTGTGATTCAGAGAAGCCCTGTGGAGAAGGACTTGTTGGTGTTGGTCAATGTGAAACTGAACATGAGCCAGCAGTTTACTCTCGCTTGCAGTCCAGAAACCAACCATGTGCTGGACTGTGTCAAAAGGAGCATGACCAGCAGGTTGAAGGAGGTGATTTTCCCCCACTACTTTCAGAGCTGGGGTTGTCCAGCGTGGAGAATGGAAGGGTCTGAGGATGCTTTCCAGCAGCCTTCTAATGCCTAAAGAAGGCCTACAAGAAGCTCAAGAGGGACTTTTTACAAGAGTCTGTAGTGACGTGACAAAGAAAAATGGCTTTAAAGTGAAAATGGGTATATTAAGATTAGATATAAGGATGAAGTTCTTTAGAGTGAGGGTGGTGAGGCACTGGAACAGGTTGACAAGGAAAGTAGTAGATGTCCCATCACTGGAAGCGTTCAGAGCTATCTTGGATGGGGCTTTGAGCAACCTGGTGTAATGTAGGATGTCCCTTTCAATGGTAGGGGAGTTCAACCAGATGATATTTAGGTCCTTTCCAAACCAAACCATTTTATGATTCCAAGTAAAAAGCAAGCAGCTGTGGGGAATGCTGCAAAAGAAGCTGTGCTAGCAGACCTGAACAAGAGCACGAACATTCTGACCCTCATCAGCTGCAAACCATGTGCTTCAAGTGGAGTCGAAGTTAGAACACCAAGGTAATCTCTGAGAACTGTAGACATTGAAATAAAAAAGTTACTGAAGACAAAGATGTAATGTTGTATCCGAGACTTTCCCAGGAGCTAATGAAAGTCTCCAGTGTGGACTGAGGGGACAAAAGAATGTGTGTTTAAGGGAAAATGGAAAGTAATAATGTATCAGAAAGTGGCACCAGAGAAATGAGCTTATACATCTGAGAACAAATAAGTTATTCAAGCAAAGGCGCTAAAACAATAATGTGATTGGCTGAGAAAAGCTCATGATGTTGCAAAAGGTACTAAAAAGAAGCTAACAGATACTAACAATGACTAAACACTAGGCAGGGGTCTATAAAAAGCTTATAAACTTGCTCAATAAATGATTTTGGTTGAACCACAACTGGTGTCCGTGCCTCAGTTGCCACAAGCAGCATCTCAAGCAAGCATTGTCAGGATCTCTCAGAGAAAGCTTTCATGTCAATTTAAACTAGGTGAGTCATTTTCTTGCACCATGAGGCAACATAAAAGAAAGTAAATTCTGAAGACATTATAAATCAGCAAGTGTTGTCCCAGTGGTTTAGATTCCAAGGCTGGTTTACATTGATTAATACCATTTAGATCACTGCTGAAGGCTCTGGAACTCTACCTCTGTGACTTCTGTATCTGGGGAAGTCCTGAAGAACACTGGTAACGAACTAGGATGGCTTCTGATTTAGCAACTTATATTGTATTATTAATGAGATTTTTCTATGCTAATATGAACAGCAAAATTTCAAATTCACGATTTGAACAACATCTTATTGCGAAAATGGTGGTAGTATTTTGTAATTGGACCAATAGTTACTTGGTTTTAATTTTACTCATAAATTTTTTTGTCAGTTAGTGCTATCTCAATTCACGATAAGTTCTTGTCTCTTAATGTGTGATGGGTTCTTTTATACCACTGACAAGATTTTGAGTGTAAAAAGATGGAGGCATAAGGAGCAAATGGAACTGGAAAGCATTGCCAACTGCTGTCCACAGGAAAAGGTGCTGAGAAATGCTAGCTAGGTACCTCAGCTCCTAGTGCATTTCTTCTAGCTGCAGGTGTCTGAATGTCTGGCTCAGGGCCAGCTTATATAATAGTGCAGGTGTCTGGCTTTGAAAAAAGCTTTACCAAAAAAATCCCTGTTAAGAAGCTGTGCAGACTCCTTGCTTTCCTGGTTCTTTGTTTGGGAATTGCTTTAAAGGGAAAGTTCCTGTCCTTGCTACCACCTAGAGGGATGTCCTCCATTGCAGCTGTTTCTATGCCTGACTTTGTCACTGCTTATCCAGAACCTGACGCTGATTCAGTCTTGACTTCCAAGCTAGGGCTTAGACATGCGTTGTCACTGTGTAGATGCCTCATGGCTGTGAGGCTGCTGGTGACCCTGGACACAGTCATAGACAACTCAATTGGCCTTGGCCAGATGTATGGGGGCTTTCCCTTTCTTGTCTCACATCTGCCTGTGGCTTTTGATTGATCCTGCTTTGCAGAGCCAAGCCTGTCATTGCTGCTGCCTGGCACTCAAGTGAAAAAGCAAAACCAGTAAGCAGGAAACAGCCCTCCTCTCCTAAAGCAAGCAAAAAGATGCATACAGTTGGTCAGGCTTTCAATCAAGAAAAAAAAAAAAAAAAAGATTAGTTAAGAATAAACATGTATATGGGCTTCTATTTTTTTTCTTTTTTCTTTTTTTTTTTTTTCTACACTGTTTCTCGTGTCTAAGTAACTTTGGAATAAATTCATAATCAATTTATTTTTAGGAAGTTGGGTTAAGCGCTTCGGTAGTACGGAAAGAAAGTATTTACAGACTCTAAACCCCTGTTAATTTATGGTCTGAATCACATTTCCACTCTGAGTTTCTTTGTGGATGCTTAAAGAAATAAAAGGCATCAATTTTTCCCCCAAAATTGAGACAGCTGAGTCGGGACAAGACACTCCAATGTATATTGTTCATTGGGAGTGACATTATTAGAATTGTTTCCACAATGTGTTGCTATGCCTTCCACAGGTTTCAGGAGCTGTGATTTAGATAGTATGGGCAATGAAAATATCTTGAATACAGGCTACAATCTAATAAATAGCTAGAGAGAGAGACAGTGAGAGGGAAAGAGAGAGAAAGATTGCGAGAGAGAGATATCTGGTATTGCTGTGCAAATGTAACGATTAAACTTTTCCATTCACGCTCTCATGAACCTCCCACAATGACCTAGCAATGAATGTGAAGAGCAACAGAAAAAGACTCAGGATATTTTCAGCTAATTTTTTTTTTTTTTTTTCGTAAGTATATATTGAGTATGTACTCTGAATACTGCTAAAATGCCCAGTGAACTGAAACAAGGTCACTCAAAGGCTAGATAATATAATTATCAACAAATAGCCTTAATTAAAACTGAAACAAGAACAGTTCCAGAGAAATTTAAACACCCCATTACGTATAGATCTGCTATGTAGTCATGTTAATGTATAGGAGATTAATGCATTCAGCTGAGCCTTCGAACTTCTAAGAAATAATTCTTACCTTTCTGGGAATAGGAAACTATGTAATATGAATTCACAATATTTTTTTTTTTTTAAAGGGAAATAAAAAGACATAGAAAATTCTACATTAGCAAAGAAGTATATAGCATGTAGCCAGTATTTCATAGAATCATAGAATAGTTAGGGTTGGAAAGGACCTTAAGATCATCTAGTTCCAACTCCACTGACATAGGCAGTGACACGTCCCACTAAACCATAACACCCAAGGCTATGTGCAACCTGGCCTTGAACACCGCCAGTGATGGAACATTCCCTGGGCAACCCATTCCAGTGCCTCATCACCCTTACAGTAAAGAATTTCTTCCTATATCCAATCTAAACTTCCCCTGTGTAAGTTTGAACCCATTACCCCTTGTCCTCTCCCTACAGTTCCTAATGAAGAGTCCCTCCCCAGCATCCCTATAGGCCCCCTTCAGTTATTGGAAGGCTGCTGTGAAGTCTCCACACAGCCTTCTCTTCTCCAGCCTGAACAACTGCTTACTCATTATGTAGCACAAAATATGTAAATTGTTTATGCATGTAGCATTATTTTGTTGATGTATTTCCTTGATCTTCTTGTGAATGTTTATTCTAGAAGACTGTGTAATACATTCTTAGTCTAAAAAAAAAAAAGAAATAAATTGTATTTTAATCAAGAGCTGGTGAACTTACATGATTACTAATCTCTCCCTATCCCCGTTTAACCCTCTATTAATCTTCAGCCTCTAGTGGTCATGTTAGATCAGTAAGATGTGTTTATGAGGGAAGGTTTCTCCAACATGAAAAGATTTTATTATTTTTTATAATACTATCAAACAAATCTAATTTAAATCACTAAATCCAGTATTGCTATGCGTTATATCAGAAAAATAAAAATGGCAACTACCTTCTTAAATTAACTATTTGAATGTGTATTAATCTCTTTCAGGTAGAACTCTCAGGAGCACTAAGTACTAACTTAATGTTGCTTCACCGTGCATGAGGATGCCTCCATTGGAGCAGTGTTGAGGCAGACTTAAGCACTTTTGCAAAATCTAGCCTATAGCTTATTAGAAAATATCTTGCTGAAGGATACAGCAAATCCAGAGTTCTTTGTAACAGAGCAATGGTTCGAAGACTTTTCGGCCCTAGGGAACATTTCTACTCATCTTGTCTGAACTTCTATGTATCACAAATAATTCAATTCATTATTTCCTGTATCAGGCCATTGTCTTCCAATTAAAGTATAGAAATTTCTTTTTTCAAAAGTCTGCGATCTTGATCGAACAGCTTGTTTCTGATATAGAATGCCACATTCCTTAATAAACTGTTATAGAGTACAATTTCCCAACAGGTCTGTTGATGAGTAAACAGTTTCAATACAAGTCTTTGCCTGCTAAGTTCTATGACACACAAATTGTAGAACTCTTTTCTGAACACTTCCAATATAAGCTCCCTTTACTAAAGGTAATGCTACAAAACCACTTACAAACAGCAGTGTTAGTATTTTGTTTATTTATAACACACCTTCCATAACATGTAAACAAAACAGGTATTGTTACTTCAATTCTGATAATGCTGTTTTAGAAATCCTGGTGGTTTATGGTTTTATGTGATTTTAATCCACATAAAGCATGAGCAAAAAGCCTTTATAAGGCATTATCAATGAAAAATGCTGCAAAATTAAGTACAGCTGCTTTTTATGTCACTGATGAGCAGAGATACTTCTGATGCTGATAGCTTCCTCGCTTTTGTTTAAAAACAAATATCAAAGATTATCTTTTTTCAGTATGTGTATGCATGTGTATATGAAGCATGCATTAATGGAGAATGGAATTTGTGCACCGACTTTAAAAAATAAAATCAGAGTAATTCAAAAGTGCCTAGCTCAAATTCCTTTTCTAAAAGTGCCGAGTTTTTCACAGTGGTAGCTGCAAGACATCTTGTAATTGTGAAGGGAGATTTAGGTACATTGTTAGTTACATGTCTTGTATAGCAAGCTACTTTCTTTATATGAGTATTTTATACTAATACTGCATGCAGAAATCCACTACATAGAATAAGGCATCTGCAAAGGCAGGAAATAGAATTTAAGACTGCCAGCATGTTTCTACTTCAAAGTAAGTTTTGCATGAGGGAGAGTAACCTTTCTTAAATTACATAATTGGAGAAAATAGAAAGATAATTTTTTTACCTGGACATTCAGAAGTTTATTTATTTTCCCAAAAGTGTATCAGGCACGAAAAGAGTTTGCATGCTATGGAAGTTTTCTTTTTGTTTCCAACTGCTATTAGTTGAGCTTGTGAGAGTTAACATTCAGAATTTTCAAGTATTATTTGTTACAGTCTTGCTACTGAAAATTATTCAAATTTTGCTCTGAAGGCAGAACTATTAACTATCATACGGTATTTCCTGTGGTGGTTTTGTAAAAAGTTTTAGATCATTACTAATATTAATAGATATTCAGAATGGATGAGGCAAATGAGATGTGGCAATGTTAATGTAATTTTACACAATGAAAACTGAGGCAGGGGAATTAGAGGAAAATTATAAAATATCAGGTAATTTTGTGTGATCTACTTTTGATGCGCATGCATTTATATTTCATCATAATTACAGGTGTATACACCTACTAGATCTTCCTAGGGTCTGAGCACAGACCTCACTAAACATGGTTGCCTATGAGATGGCTCAGCTTTCTGCAAATTATACTATAAGTGTCTTGTCAGCCAAATGATAAGGAACAGAGAATCAGTGACCCTTTATGAAAAGTGTGACTAAAAGTCATGAGTATGCAATTGAGTGCTAATCAGTACAGATGCATATACACATGCTGTACCAAAGGCAAATTTGGGGTTTACAGGAAACCTTAACTGACTTTTTTTTTTTTTTTTGGGGGGGGGGGGCAGGGGAGCTTGATTTTACACAAATGATGTAAGTAATACATTTAAAATATATTAAACATATCTAAAACTGGGAGAAAACATCTGTGCTTGCCTTGCCTCCTATTTAATCATGAAAGTTTTTCCTCTCAAGGCTTTCTAACCCTCAAAGACTTTCAGAAGTTTTAGACAGCTGTTATATATTAAATTCAATCTGGAGATAAAAAAGACCATTTCCTTTTTTTCCAACGCAGGAGTAATTTTCTCCAGATTTACTTTCAGTTAAGGTCAAGACTCAGCCCTACGTTTTCAAGAAGTCCATATGCTTTTGTTTTGCCCTAGGAAGTCTAGAAACTCAACTTTTCTCCTCTAAAATCCTTGCAAGGATCTTAGATTATACTGTGTCTGCAAAAATCATATTTTTTTTTCTTCATTTTAGTTCATACAGAATTATGTTAAAATATAGTTGAAGCTCTTATATTGCACTCAAATTCCTGTGTAATTGGATACACAACTGAGCTTTTCAGGAAGGTAAGTTTTCCTAATAACTAAGGCAAAAAAAATATTGAATTATAGTTTTATATTTTATTTGAAGACTGTATATAAATTACGTATTCAATAGGTTAAAATATACACTGTATAGGAGACAGACTAATTTTATGTATTGTCAGGTATTTCACTGCACAATTTAACTTGCAAATTTGTGTTGTTGTGTATATTTCATTTGTTTAATAGCATTTATACACTGTAGATTATTGCTGTGTTGGCAGCTTTGAAACTTTGTGATACTTCTATTAATTTGCTAGGTATTAAAAAAATATTAGGTATTCCCAAGATAAAATATAGTTCATTTGGATAAACAAGAATTTCCTAGTATAAGAGAAAAAGTAAAAGGAAAGTTATGAGATTTTTTTTATCTTCAAAGGGTGTGCCTTTAAGATAGTGTAGAATAAACTTGAATCCATTACTTCGCTTCCTCACTCTACTACTGCTTTAAAGTTTTTACTGTTTTGTCTTCCATATTTTATATATCATTGTCCTACTCCATTTTATTTTTGTAAGATCATTACCATTCAAAACTTACTTATATGTCTACAAAATCTCTTCCTGAAACACTTCTGGTGCATAAATTTTATAGACTTAAAGATGTAAAAATCAATGAAATGCAGGAGACAAAAGAAAGGTAGGAAATGGCGTCTATCTGATAGTTTTCTTTCCTTTTAATCACCTTATTTTCAAAAACTCAAGGACATAAGCTCAGAGAGCCTTTGTTTATACCTGAGGAAGTCTAAAATCTCTGAGTATAAGGAAGTCCAACTGACAAACCATTTTTTTTATACACAATTCTTAATACTGGAAATAATTATACTGCCTGCTTTCTATAAAAAAGTGGCCAAAAATCTGGTGTGTTCAAGTATATTAGGGGAACACATTTAACACCTTTTTTTACATGACACATTTTAACATAAAAAAGTTATTATACAGGCAGTGGAATCAGGGACAGCCCAAGAAGAATACAGGGAGCCTGTCCAGATGTGTAGGGCTGTGATCAAGAAAGGTAAGATACAGTTGGAGTTGAATTTATAAGGGATGCAAAGAAAAAAAAGACCATGTTGTGAGTATGTTGGCCCCAAAAGAAAGCTCAAAAAAAGTGTGCCACATAAGACAGAAGAGCTGGTGATAACCAACATGGAGCCAACATTGTTTTGGTGCTCACTTGTTTTTTTTACCTCAATTTTCTCTCTTCCCACATCTCTCCAGTTCATGAAGCTCAATGGGGAATGAAGACCCTCCCATCATAAAAGAAGGTCAGGTTTGAGACCACTTGAGGAACCTGAATGTACATAAAACCATAGGACTCCATGAGGGATATCCCAGGGTCCTGATGGAACTCACAGGCAAAGTCTAAGCTGCTCTCCATCATATCTGCAAAATTGTGGCAGTCAGGCATGAGTCCCCAGTGACTCCAAAAAAGGAAAATTCACACTCATATTTTTAAACAGTAGAAGAAGGACCTTGGGAATTAAAGACTAATCAGCCTCTCCTCTATTCCTGGTAAGATCATGGAGCAGATCCTCCTGGATCTATGCTGAGACGTAGTTAAGGCACGAAGGTAATTAGAGAAAGTCACTGTGTTTCATAAGGGGAAAATCATGCCTGACAAATCTAGTAACCTGTGATGGACTGACTGTTTCAATGGACAAGATAAAAGCTACAGATATCAACTACCTTGACTTCTGTAAGGCCTTTAACATTGTCCCCCACAGCATACTTGTCACTAAATTGGAGATACATGGTTTTGAAATATGATGTATTTGGTATATGTTTTAGACTGTTAGATGGATAAGGAACTGGGTGTATGGCTACATCCAAAGAGTTACAGTCAAGACCTCAGTGTCCAAGAGGAAACTAGCAATGAGTGGTACTGCTCAAGGGTCCATACTGGGACCAGAAGTATTTGTCATCTCATCGTGGTTTAAGCCTAGCCATAATTCAGAACCAGCTGCTCTCTCACTCCCATTTCTTCCTTCCCTATCCCAGAGGGATGGGTAGGACACTTGAGAGAATATAACTCTCAGTGGTTGAGATAAGAAGAATCCAGTAACTAAGGTGTAACATAAATCACTGCTGACACCACCAATAATAATAATGATAATGGAAATAACAAGGGAAGAAAATACAGCCACCCACCACCCACCAAACGATACCCAGTCTGACCCAAGCGGTGATGTAACCCTTCCTGGAAACTGCCCCCAGTTTACATACTGGGCATGATGCGCTGTGGTATGGAAAACGCCCTTGTCTAGTTTGGGTCAGGTGTCCTGTCTCTGCTTCCTCCTGGCCTTACCTTCTCCTTGGCAGAGCATGAGACTCAGAAAGTCCTTGGTCAGAGTAAACGTTACTGAGCAGCAGTAAAACCATCGGTGTTATTAACACTATTCCCAGCCTGAAAGTCAAAAACACAGTACTGCCCCAGCTACTAAGAAAGAATAAAAAAATAACTGCTCTGCTGAACTCTGGACACATCTTCATCAGTGATGTAGACAGCAAGATTGAGTCCACCCTCAGCAAGTTTGCTGATGACACCAAACTATACGGTGCAGTTGATTCACGAGAGGGATGGTATTTCCAGAAGGACTGTGACATGTTCAAGATGTGGCTTTGTGTGAACTTCAAAAAGTTCAACAAGGTCAAGTAGAAGGTCTTGCACCTAGGTGGCACAACCCCCAATATCAATATGGACTGGGAGATGAATGTATTGAGAATAGCCCTGCAGAAATGGATGTGGTGATTATGGTGCATGAAAAATTGGACCTGAGCCACCAATGTGCACATACAGTCCAGAAATCCAGTCATATCTTTGGCTGCATCAAAAGAAGCATGGCCAGCAGGGCAAGGGAAGGCATTCTCCTCCTTTACTCTGTTCTCATGATATCTCACTTGGAGAGCTGCATCCAGTTATGGGGCACCCAACACAACAAAACATGGACCTGCTAGAGAGGGTCCAGAGGAAGACCACAAAAAATCTAACAGGGATGCAACACCTGTCCAGTAGAGAAAGGCTGATAAAGTTCAAGTTATTCAGTCTGGAAAAAAGGAGGTTTCAGGGAGATATTACTGTACCCTTTCAATACAAAAAGGGGGCTTATAAGAAAGATGGAGGGTAACTTTTTACCGGGGCCTGTAGAGACAGGAGAAAATGCATTGGTTTTAAACTGTAAAAAGGCAAATTTAATTGGACGCAAGGAAGACATTTTCATTATAGGGGTAGTGAGGCACTGGAACAGGTTGTCTGTGAACATGAAGATGCCCCATCTCTGGGAGTGTTCAAGGTCAGGTTGGATGGGTCTTTGAGAAACCTGGTGTAGTGAAAAATGCCCTGCCCATTGCAAAAAGTTTGGAATAGCTTAGTTTTTTGAGGTCCTTCCTGACCCAAAGCACTCTACAATTCTACATAACCATCAATTCTATATGTTCTTGGACATCCCAGATCTAGAGATT
Organism: Psilopsiagon aymara; assembly: GCA_024733675.1. Lineage (NCBI taxonomy): Eukaryota > Metazoa > Chordata > Aves > Psittaciformes > Psittacidae > Psilopsiagon > Psilopsiagon aymara. The sequence continues at coordinate 15,043 of JANRGW010039888.1, forward strand.
TCTGATGTTTTAGAACGCAATCAGTATTCGTGGAAACAGGCTTAAATGACTTCTGTGACAAAGGCAGACACAACTACGTTGCTGTTAGCTAATAGAATCATAGAATCATAGAATGGTTTATGTTGGAAAAGACCTTAAGATCACCTAGTTTGAACCCCCCTGCCATGGGCACGGACTCCTCACAAAAACCAAACCAAAACAAAAAAAAAAAAAAAAAAAAAAAAAAAAAGAAAAAAAGGCATGGTGGAACTTAGTCTTTCTCACATTGTAGATGTCACAATTAATCATACATATGTTACATGTATTTTACTGTTTATACATAAAACATTTTCTTGTTGTCTAGTTCTGCTTTTCAAATATAGAAAAGAATAACACAGATCTGAAAAAGCAGTTCTTATTAATGTGGTGAATTTTCTGACAATAACGCTGGCACTTTGAGACAAAAATTTATTCAACAAAAGAAAAAAAAAGATTCTAAACTCAAAAATGTTAACTGAGGCACTGATTTTGAACAGGACAGTTGGAAGGTATTTTCTGGGTTTTAAACCTGAAATTTAAGTAGGAAAGAAAACCTCCTCACTTTGGAGAGGATGAAATCTCAGCTTGAAGAAAATTACAGTAGCAAATCTTGCATTTTAAGTCCAGCATCATTTCAGGTTTCTTTAATTTTCATCTTATGTAAGTATGGCTACACTGAGGGAAAGACACTCAGACTGAAAAAAAAACCAACTCAAGTCTAAGAACTTAACTGCTTCCAGGTGGAAAATTTTACAAGATGCACTACTTTCTGCTTAGTGTCAGAAGTATGCCTACTTTGTAAGTTTCCTATATATTTATAATACAATTCAGGTATAATAAAATTATATTTAGTTGTCAACAAATAAGTATTGAAATTTCCACTTTAAAAAAACAGGGTTTTTTTAAAAAAAAAACATGGTATAAAAAGTATTTAGTTACATATACGTCTGTATTTAGCATTTCTAAAACCTGCTAGAATCTATTCAAAATACGTTTGTAACAGTGCTAATTTAATCCTATTAGTGACTCAGTTCATGAAGTTTTCTGCCCACTTTGTGATTATGTTGGTCCATCTTTTAAGGAAGGGATTTATCATACAGATATTCATATTTATTTGTTTATATGTAGAATCATAGAATTATGAACAGTTAGGGTTGGAAAGGACCTTACAATCACCAGGTTCCAGCCCCCCTGCCATGGGCAGGGACACCTCCTACTAAACCATGTCACCCAAGGCTATGTCCAGCCTGGCCTTGAACACCGCCAGTGATGAAGCATTCACAATGTCCCTGGGCAACCCATTCCAGTGCCTCACCACCCTTACAGTAAAGAATTTCTTCCTCATATCCAATCTACTTCCCCTGTTTAAGTTTCAACCCATTACCCCTTGTCCTCTCCCTACAGTCCATAATGAAGAGTCCATCCCCAGCATCCCTATAGCCCCCCTTCAGACACTGGAAGGCTGCTATGAAGACTCCACACAACCTTCTCTTCTCCAAGCTGAAAGTAGTTCTCCAGGCTGAAAGTACATGACGTCTACATTGTCATGTAGTTGACAATATTCTTGTCAGAAGTGGTTTCACAGCCTATTCTGGTAACGCATACTCACAATCAGTCAAGATGAATTACAAGATAAAACTGCATATTATATAACTGCAAATAAAGTTGTTCTAGTCTTTCTAGCTGTAGTTTCTTCTAGTGAAAGCTAAATAGGTAGTTAGAAAATGAATTCTGCATCACATGAAATGAATGATCTGTTGCAAAAAGACTGATGGCTATTGATGTTGAACCCTGATATAAATGCAGGCCACAAAAACATCACCTGGATCAGTTGCAAGAAAAGAAAAGCCAGTAGACCCATGGTGTTCTTGAAAGTTAAACAGTAAAAGTAAAAAAAGTTTATGCATGAACTCTTTTCCTTACCAAATTTGGTAAGTGAACATGTGCTAACTCTAAAATAGAAATTAAGTGCTTGAATGTTTCTTAACTAGTGATAATGGCAATCAAGTATTTCGCATTTGCATGGCAAAGTTTTGGTGGCAGGGGGTGCTACAGCGGTGGCTTCTGTGAGAAAGTGATAGAAGCTTACAGCATGTACGACAGAGCCAATGCCAGACGCCTATGAGAAGGCTTGCCGCTGGCCAAGGTTGAGCCCATCAGGGTAATAGTATTACCTTTGTGATAATACACTCATGAAGGGGAAAAAGCCTGCACAGCTGCAACTGGAGAGAGAAGGGAAAATATGTGAAATGAAACACCTCTGTAGAAACCCAGGTCAGTGCAGAAGGGAGGAGAAAGCTCACAGGAACAGAGGTTCCCCTGCAGCCCGTGGTGCAGTCCATGGTGAGGCAACTGCACCCCTGCAGCCCATGGACGGCCATGATGGAACAGATTCCACCTGCAGCCCATGGAGGACCCAATGCCAGAGCAGATGGTTGCCCAAACAAGGCCGTGACCCCCTGGGAAGCCTGTGGTGGAGCAGGCTCCTGGCAGGACCTGTGGCCCCATGGCCCTGTGGAGAGAGGAGCGCACACTGGAGTGGGTTTGCTGCAGGATTTGTGACCCTGTGGGGGGACTCACACTGGAGCAGCCTGTTCCTGAAGGGCTGCATCCATGAAAGTGACACATGTTGGATCAGTCTGTTCCTGACGGACTGTATGCGTGGAAGGGGCACACGCTGGAGTGTTTGTGAAGAACTGCAGTCCATGGAAAGGACCTATTTTGGAAGTTTGTGGAGTGCTGCCTCCTGTGGGAGACACCCCAATCTCAGGCAGGGGAGCAGTGTGAGATCTCCCCATGAGGAGGAAGGAGTGTCAGTGACAACATGCAATGAGCTGACCAGAGCTCCCAGTTCCCCTTCACCTGTGGGTGGTGGTGTGTGTTTAAGATCTGGTTTTATTTCTCATTATCCTAGCCTGACTTGATTGGTTATAAATCAGTTTACCTAATTTGAGTCTGTTTTTCCCATGACAGTGCTTAGCGACTGATCTCCCTCTCCTTATCTTGGCCCAGGAGCCTTGCATTATATTTTATCTACTCTGTCAAGTTGATGAGGGGGACGCTCAGGCACTATAAAGCATCTTTGGTGAACACCTGGTATCCAGCCAGAGTCAGCCCACCATGTCAGGTTTGTGTCTTCAGTATGGAAAAGAATGCGTAATGCTACAGCTTCATGGGAAAATCAAGAAAGTAAGCTTGCTATATGATAGATAATACAGTGATCAAAGGACAGACTTAATCTATGATTTTTACTGAATAAATTAGTGATCACAACTGATTGAGCCCCATGTTCAACTGAATCTTAAGTCAAAATGCATAATACCTTACTGTGAATTTAAGAAAATGTGCATAGTATTTTTATGAAAATTAATCATAGCATACTTTTTGAGACTGTTAATGAAGTAGGTGTTCATTCTTCCATGATTGAGACAAACTACAGACAAAGGATTTCTGTATTTGAACTTGTATTTTCTCTCTACATGAGACAAAACTGAAGTAGATGTTCACCGTAGCATGACACTTCACAATTTTGCTTTTGATCCTTTTCCACCTGCTGCTAGATATATCTCACAACTACTGGACAGGAACACTTGATATCACAGACAGCAGATTCAATTTCAAGAACATTGTTACAACAGCAATGGTGTGCAGGACAGCAAATGAGAATAGTAAATGCAGTTGCTAAACGTTTTCTCTTCTTCAAGAGAAAATTTGTTATTTCTCTTACCAAATTAGACACATGTCTGCCCCATTATTCATAATATAAATACTATGCCTGTTATTTTAATTTGGGTCTATGCAATCTATGAAAATTTTAAAGGACATTCTTACATTTAATCTAGTGTCATAAGTGAGCCATAGGTATGAGCCAAAACATTAAGCTGCAGCTCCTGAAACTTATGACCCAGAAAGGAGATCAGCTGTGTGCTAAGGAACATTGTTACAGTGCTTAAGAGAACATGGATTCTATAGCTACAGCGCTCCAAAGTCAGAATTTTCTTGCTGAGAAAACAGAACAGTGATTTCTCTTATTATTTTCATTAACTGGAAAGGCACAGTATGCAGAAGGAAAGACAGTTCATATGATGGAGAGAGAAGAAAATTTGCGTACCGCACCTAACAGTGGAAAACCAAAAATGAACCTAATACTATTTTACTATTAGGCTGAGTCATGGGACTGTACTTTGGTGACTTTAAATGTCATTCAGTAGAAGGTGACCCTTAGAGGAATCTGTGCATGGCACTGAGAGAGAAAACACCAGTGTAAATTTTTAATTTTGAGTTAATCACAAGGGTTCGTAGGCAGGACAGGGAAAAAATGCAGAGGGCATTCTTTATTACTGAAGAGAAGAATCAGCTGAGATAAGTCAGGAGTTCACACTGAGGGCAAAAAAAAATAATTATTATGAACTCAGAAATAGGTTAAATAGAAATGTGTTAGAAACTTAAGCCACCAGCTCATAATTTCTGGGAGACAAGGCAGAATGGCTAAAAGAACTAGAGAAAAAAAGGCAAAACTGCTTATCATAAAGAGGAGTTTGCATATACTCCCTAGAGGAAAGATCGGATGTTGTGGCAGAGACTGCAAAGGGGTTCTGGAATGGAAGGCAAAGCAGGAAATAAGATATCAGAGGTGGGAATGATTACCGCAGAAATGGTTACCACAGAAATGATCACTCAAGATTCCAGAAAGAGATGCATGAAGGAGAAGACAAACAGCAAGGTGGGACCTTACACAATTAAATTGAAAAGAGATGGCAGCAAAAGCAGCATCTCCAAGAATGAAAAGCTCACTGAATATTTACTGTTGTAATAGGTGCAAAGAAATTGATAAATTTTTGGAGCCTAGGACAAGCACAGAGTAGAAGGAAAGAAGGAAGAGGTGAGAATAGTCAATAAATGAGGATTTAATCAGAGAGTCATTGAGATGGGACAAAAGTGAGACATTTCTGGGGAGAAGCAGTATAACTTCCAGTGTGTAGAACACCTTCCTGGAAGACCTCTTAATTTCTTCTATTCGTGTAAAAAAGAACATTGAAAAATTAACTTGCTGACTTGCAGGTTTGTGTGAGCAACTTAATTACCCCATTTACTAACTGAACAATGTGAAAAGTTTGATTGTGAAAGCTCAGACCAGACCTGTATAAAGCAATTTCCATTTTTATTGATTTGTGTTTAATGTGAGATATCAAGAAACTCTTCCAACAGAAGGTTTAGTTTCTCTAATATTTGTATGTCACACAGCAAGTTAATGTTGTATACAAAGTTAAGGATGACAAGGGTATTTATATTAATATTAATCATTAATACATGATATCATAATAGTAGACCACAAAACTGTAAGATATCCCCCAGTATACCTAATTCAAAGCTAATGTAAGAAATTATATCACATGTTAACCCTGAATTAATTAGTACATGTAACATACTTTAAAGTCAAAATTGTACGGTTCATATTATTTTTACGAATGCATTGCTTTTCTTATAGTGCTGTAAAATAATTAAGAACTTCAGATACCTTTCAACCAAAATCACAAATCCAAATTACACTGGATGTCAGACTTCTGTGTCAGAAAAAACGATGCAACAGATTAAACACAAAGGCATTTTCACCTATTTATATTAACCATCAACAGAACTTCCCATTATAACCTGCCTATTCTTTGCTCTGTGACTTGAGTGTACTTAATAAAAACTTGTCCCGTGTTGAATCAGGTGAATTCAAGTCCTGATGTTCCATAGCCATTATTCACTATCCTATTTTATCTTTCTCCGTACAGATTCAGATTATTCTTCACAGTCTTAGTTTTTGACCTTCATTGCATTTCTCAAACATGCTCAAACAAAACCGAGCTTTGGCATTTCTATACTCAATCTAATAATCTGGTCCCAGAGATCCAACTCCATGTTCATGATAAGTTGTAAATTTGAGCTATGCACAAATTCTCATCAAAGTTTACCATCCTCTGAAATAGTCCCATTAAAAGTTAGTATAATACTGTTGAGTTATCATGATTTAATTATGTTGAAAAATTTTAAGAATGGTAACTGTGACATTTGAGGTTTATGAAGCATATTATTTACCCTTTGTGGTTTTATAACTTCTGAGGACAAATGATTGTTCATCAGTGGTGTGTTTTCTTTGGTAACTGTGCAATCATTGCTTTTAGGTGGATTCCAAATTTTAGAACTTAATGTCCTGTTAAGTCCCACTAATCATTATACTTTACAGTATATTAGGTATTAAAAACTGTTTTCAAATAAATTACTTTTGACTCAGAAAAACTACTAATTAAATAAGGGTTGGTGGGGTTTTTTTACAGTAAGACGGAGCTTACAGTCATAAAACTGTGATATTGGACATTTATAAGAAGATGAAGAAAATTTAATGAAAAAAAAAAAAAAAATAAAGTGCAGCATAGAGATAGTGAAGCATAGTTTTGCCAGGAATTCTTATTATAAATTATTACCACTTTTACAGTTTTGTCGTTCTTCAGGAAAAAAAAAAAAAAAAATGACCAAGTAAAACATTAAAGAAACTAAGAACTTTGTATGCTAAGAGATGAATTGCCTCTAGAGTAAAGACCACAAGTTAAGCAGACAGGCTCAGTGCCAAGAAGTGAAATATTAAAATTCAGACTCCTTTATGTTGATTTGACTCTCTTGCCCAAACCTTGTAGCACAGCTACAGAGACTGCCCTCAAAGAAATGTCACTCTTACATATAATAACACCATTAAATATATCTTATTCAGTTGAATCACAAAAATAGATGTGTTTGCACATAGGAAAAATTTTTTTCTTTGCTTGTTTTTTCAGCATCAAACACTGAAACAATTTTAATTGGTTTTAAGACTCAAGGGTAAGGAAGAAAGTGTTGGATAAGCTAGAGAGAAGTACAATTTTATCAACATCTTTTGAAAATAATAATTAAAAATAAAAGCCCTTTGTATCAGAAAGTATTAGTTTGAATATTCAGTTTTCTTGCTAAACTCTAAAAATAATTCTGCAAAAGAAAATTTAAATTTCATTGTCCTTAAAAAAGATATTAGTTTTATAGAGTTGAGGTTTAGGAATGAATGTATTAGATAAATCTTTCATATAATCCCTTTCCTGTATCACTTCATCTATCAAGTCTTTTCAAGGAAACTGAACATCCTGACATATACAACATTTGATCAATGGCTTTGTGACAGAGCTATAAATATCTGCATAATGAGAGGGAGAAGGAAGACACTATTTGCAGAAACCAGGGATTATGGCACATCTGCCATCACCTACAATGTCAGCATTCATACAGTAAAGTGGATGATGACAAAGAACGTACACCTGAAGGGAATACATTACTTGAAGCCAACATAAGTGGTGTAAATGCTTCATTACCATGGAAATGGTCACAGTACATGACAACAGAGAAAGTAGGTTTGAGACAGGTCATTTTAATTTTTATTGATAATATGATCACAGGTGTGCTTGTAATAATTTCACCACTTTAGATTTCTCATCAACTGTCACTAATAATTTCATATGACAAGCACAGTGGCCTTGTGATATTACAAATACAACCGAGATTTGCTTACAATGCCTGCTGACTGCCAAGCAACTCTATTGTCAGGGCACAACTCCACAAAGTCTATTTGTTTAGTAAACCAGAGGTCACTCAACCTCTCCATCATACCCATTGCATTTGCGTTTTTTTGCAAAGTATGGCTGATGTAATCAAGGCAGGCAAAAGTTTTGACAGTATACTTGCAAAGAAACAATGCCTTCTGGGTGAAGATGAGATCGAAAAGAAACAGGACAAGATTCATATGTATGAAATATATAGGATCAAAAAGCTCAGATAATTTAGGGATATATCATTAAACTGAAAACTGGGACAGTCCTACTCCATAAGGCTTACTGGCCTCCAAAATTGTTGTATTTCAAGTTTCATAAAATCTCAATTTAATCTGTTGTACTGCATGTTGAGGTTTAGCTCTAACACTGAAATGCCTGAAGCGTAGTTGGTGCCAAGTGTGTATGATTTGGGAAGAAGTAGTCACAACAGTAAATAAATACTGTATTGTAAGAACACAAGAAAAAAATACTGGAATTGCAAAAGCAGTGCATACTCAGTTTCAAATCATATTTAGATAATGAATAATACATATGTACTCATAATGCTTTTAATCAGAAACTTCACATTTCCTTTCTTTGCCTTGTAAACTTAGATAAGTTCTAGAATGAGTTCTACAAAAAACAAGTAGCATGAAAGTGTTACAGTGTTATAATTTTTTTTTCCCCGAAATTCATGTGAGCATTAAGATATATATGGAGTTTTTGAAAACACGCTATGGGCAATGTTAAAATGTGAATTTTGTTTTGAGTTGAATGATAAGATCTATCAAACAAGCTATTCTACCATAACCTATATATTAAAATTCAGACCTCACAGAGTATTAAATTGCTCAGTTTAAAGTATATTTCCCATATTAAATTTTGGAACTTCATAATTAAGTTCAAAAAGACTGAAAAGCACTAATATGACAAGAATAATTTTGCACTACTAATCCATATAATGTTTTTTGCATTAATAGATTTTTTTTTTTTCAACTAAAAAGGGAAGGAAAATATTTAAAATCAGTTTTGAAAGAAAAAAGGGAAAGCATGTGAAGGTAAGGGACTAATTTGGGGAACTTATCCAACTTTATCTGGTCTATGCTAATTAGCAATTATTCAACAAATAACCATACAAAAACCACAATTAAAATTTCATTTTCCTCAGAAAATAACGCCTTTTTGCAAATCTTTAGAGGTTAAGAACCTGGCTTAATGTGCAAACCTGGCTTAACGTGCAGAAATGAATTTGACTTTTACAAGGGACTGACATACTAAAATTTACTGTTTCAGCATGTGAATTACAAGGAAAATTGCAAAAGAGCTCATCAAAGCCCCTAAAGACTTTTTAATATGATATGTAGGTCTTTTATGTGACTGAGAATTAGAATAAAATAACTAATATTCTATTGCACAGTAATAACTACAATGTTGTTTACCTTGGCAATGTCACACTGGTGCCTCCATTAACCAGGAGTCAATTGTATCTTCTAGATACGCTTTTTTTCCAGTAGAAAGTGCTTTGACATATTATTAGCAATATATGTGTTCATCTCTGCTTTCCTTAATTCCCTTTATTGCTTTATTTCATTTGCTTCGTAAACGCTTTTTGTTGGAAATACGTCATCTCCATGCTAACATAGTATGAATCTGATAATTAAATGCATCTGTCAGTGTAGTAATTTAAGAAATCCAAAAAAGATCAGCATTTTAGTATTTACAACTATCCTTAGGTAACAGATGTTATGACATCTGAGATAACATGCTAGCATTATTTTTCTTTTCTTAAAATATTTTACTTTAAGGTGACAGTTATAAAAATGGGAGCAGCAGGATTTAAACAGTTCTATTTCAGAATATTAAAATATTTTTGATGTGCTGAAAATTACATCCCATGAGACAAGGATGAACAGAAGGTATCTGTTCTCTTCTGCTCCCTATTTGCTCAGCACAGGTGTCAACCAAAGTAACAACACAGCAAACAGCAGGGATAAAATCTTGGCTTCCCTAAAGTAAGTGGGAAAAACCCCTGACTTTAATGGGTCAGGTTTTTTCTAAAACTGCTTTTAAAATCACAGTTGCTGGAGTGTGAGACACTGCTGAGGATTCTTGCGCTCTGGTGTGAGATGAAAGCAGATTGGGTGTACATGGTAGTCAGAGCAGAACACTGAACACTGCCACTTCATGGCAAAGTTAATATGCTGTACAGCGCAGAGCTCTTTGAACCAAAACCAATGTATAATTTTCTTCTTTCATTTGACATTGTCTCATAAATAAAAGATAAGAGGATGATGAATTATAGTTTGTAAATATTAGAGACAAATGATCATTGTTGATTGCTAATAAACTACAATGAAAACTAATTCATACAAACCAAAATTTGTACTGCAGTAATAAATATCTAGGAGGCCACTGTACCTTAATAATAATTTCTATGCTGTTTCTTCGAATATTAATTTCTATTTGCATAGCTGTTTCCCAGAAACCAATGGCAAATTATTTCTTCAACAGGTAAAACAAATCAACCTGTCAAGAAGTCACTTTTCTGCCATATCTATGTTAAAAATATTTCCAGTTTTCCATGATAAATCACTTTATTTGACACAGTCAAGACACTAAAAGTTAAAGTTAAATATATTGTTATGAAATTTTAAAATAGGTATTGCATTAACACTGAGAAACTCTGCCGTTTTCTTTCATAGTCATTGCTTTCAGAAAGCTATTTCTCTATTTTAGTAATGTAGTTCCAGTGATAATGGTGTTAGAAGTTCCATAGAATGGTATAGTTTCTGGCAGCTATGAAGGACAGATCTTCTGCAGTGAATTCTATTGTCAAAGCTGTCAAAGCAGGTTTTGCACACATATAATTACTACAGCTGATCCAAATTCTACAGTAATTACAGCATTAGAATAAATGGGAACATGGCAGTGGCAGCACATCACCTAAGAATCCTCTGGCAGTACTAAGATAAGTACAATTGCTGTGAACAGCTTTGTCTAAGCCTGTTAAAACAGTCTTTAAGATCTAGCTATGTAAGTAGCAAAAGATCAGCTTTCAGACTCCCTTTTGAATTCCAGACACAATAATTGTACATTTTATGGCTAACTGGAGTTGTCTGTGTTTGCCAATATCTTTGCTGCATAGATAGAGATAGGACACAATACATGCAAAAAAAAATTTCTTTTTCTGTGCTTAAAGAAAATAATTCTAGCTGATAAAAGTCAAAGCTAGAGGGTTGCTATCTTTCTATTACATTTAAAAAAAATTACAAATCCCTGATTTTCTTCCCTTTTTCAACTCCAACAGTTCAAATTTTTCAGGACCCACCAGTCCAGTGCAATTTACAAGTGCAAAACCTCCAGAGGCTCATGTTCTGTTCTAATCGTATTTGAAACTTCCTATGTTCTCTGGAGTCTACCCTTCTATGATGGCCAGCATGAACAAGTTTAAACCACAGACTACCAGGAATACATATAATTCAGTTCAAATGTTAGTAATTTTCCATCCATAGATTAGCCTAAAAAATTAATATGACCCATCACAATCAAGCTTATTAGGTCTATATGCTTTTCCAAAATCTTGACTGTTACACTGCAATAACAAGGAACTCCTTATTCACTCCCAACCAAGAGCGCTGCGAAAGAATGAAGGTTCATTTGACATTTATAGTAAATGCATGTCATAACAAAAAATTACCTTGTATTCTCTGGCTTACTTGCAGACCAACAGAACCTGCAATGTAAGAAAAAAAATGTCTGCGCAATTAGTCATTGGATGCATACATACACACACATATAAAAATGATATTCTTTTAGAACTAGCATTTGTGTTTTATGGTAGTGTAAACATTGGTATAAAAGCTACTTAGTAGTTAATATTTCCTTCTTAGCGTCCTGAAAAACATCCAAAAATCACAGCAGCTAACAAGCCAACGTTAAACATGTATTGTCAGATTCAGTCCTAGGCTAGCAGTGGATGGTCTGTCTTTCTGAGAGCTGATGAATGTTTTAGCAGTGAAACTGCTTTGGTTTCATTGCATAATACATTTGAAAATATCACTGTGTAATCTAAATGTCTTAAGTACTTACTCCTCCAAAAAGGGTAACAACAAAGAGCCATGTTGGTGAAGACTGAATATTTTCCTGGGATAGAGAAGCCCTAATCAGAGAAAAAAAAATACCACTCTGCACTGGCTCTCATATGAACACAGAAGGGAAAAATAATTGAAGATGTTAAGAAACCAGAAAAGGCTACTTCTTCTACCCCAAACACCTCATGTTCCACTTTCATAAAAATGGGCTTATTTTAATGTTTCTCAACTTGTTTTTCATGTCAAACCATGTGTGAGTTCAATCTACGTGTAAGAAATCAACCTTTCCAAACTTCAAGCAAATACAGTCATAATAAGAATTCTATACATAGCATTCATAGAATGATAGAATAATTAGGGCTGGAAAGGACCTTAAGATCATTAGTTCCAATCCCCCCTACCGTGAGCAGGCACACCTTACTCTAGAGCATGTTGCTCAACCCTGTCCAACATGGCCTTGAACACTGCCAGAGATGGAGCATTTACCAGTTCTTTGGGCATCTGTTGCAATGCTCCCCACCCTCACAGTAAAGAACTTCCTTATTTCTAATCTAAACTTTCCCTATTTAAATTCAAGCCCATTACCCCTTGTCCTACCACTACAGTCCCTGATAAAGAGTCCTTTTCCAGCACCCTTGTAGGCCACCTTCTGATACTGGAAGGCTGCTATGAGCTCTCCATGCAGCCTTCCACAGCCTTTTCCAGGCTGAACACCCCAAGCTATTAAATCCTTTGTATTCATATCAGTCTCTTCAAAAGGTCTATAGAACTTAATTTTCACTTTTTAATTTTGATGACATTGTATGCATTAAGAACCAATAAAAAGTACTTTTCTGAGCCTGAAATAGTAGCACCCAGGATAAAAGCCTCTCTTTACTGATTTAAACTGAGTTGGCTACAGCAAGACACATGACCTGAAATTAGTGATCACATATTTCCTATACATGAGACTGATTATCATAATCCAAAACAACAAGATACTCAGCATCTGATTTATTTCCCATTACACAGCAATACAGAGGATGGCTAAAGGCTTTTAAAGATATACAATGAAATATAAAAAGCAGCAAGCAACTGTAACTGTCTTAGAAAAAATATATGACATCTATGGATAAAAGATAAAAGTGTCAGGGTCTGTCTCAGTACGGCAAGTTCAACATATGTGATCCAACATTTGTACTTCCATTCCCTGCTCAAGACCAACGGAAATATCTCCTAAAACATTATTTTCAGAACATACTACAGATACCACAGATACATACAACAAAAAAAAAAAAAATAATTACCATGGAAAAGAGAACTGTTTTCTAGAACATTCACTGCAAAATGCAAAGCAGTTAATCCCATGTTTGATATTCAAGAAACAACATTATATAGGGAAGGAAAAAAAATCTAGCCATTGTACCATTCCCAGCAATTTTAATTTAAGAATACAATTAGCATATTTACCAGATTTGTCACTTTTAAACAAGAAGAGCAGAGAGCAGAGAGTATATGAGGACCTTAATGGTGTCACAGTGCCAGGATTCTAGATAAAAACATGTTCTGTACAGTTGATGTTGACTTTCCCATAGTCTATATCCACTGTGTTATTTAAACCTCTTATTCTCCACCTAGGCAATAAAAAGGCATTTGCTATATAAGGCAAGTCAAAAGAGTACCAGCAACACAGACACAAAGAACTGCAAATGTCTATAGTCCTCACAAGCCCTTTGTTCATTGATCATATTGGGTTGTTTTGGCTCTGAATTACAGAATTATTTCAGTCTCCTTTAGAGAGCAAGACAGAAACCAAAGTGTTGACTATACAGTTAGAAAGGAAAAAAAATACTCCATATAGATGACCATTAGAGGTCTGTATAGATGATGCTTGTCTTCAGTGTTGCCTTTTAGTGTGATCTTAGAAGCATTCATACTTTAGTCCTAAAAATTATTAGCTGACAGGTAATATACTTGTGTACACACATACCCATCCATGTGGCATCCAAGGCAACTGGGTAGCTCAGAGTCAGTATCTTAACGCATGTAAAATGTATACATACAGTCACAGCCAGAAAGATTTTCTATATGCTTAGCAACACAGTACAGTACATATCTAACGGAGAGAATGAACCATAATCTGTGTTAGTTATGAAGTCATTTTCTCATGCAGTCCTGATCAGAAATGTCGTGGTTTAAGCTGTAAATCAGCCACGCAGTTTGTTCACCCACCTCCCCCTCCTAAAAGAACTGCCGCGGTTTAAGCTGTAAAACAAGCAGTTTTGTTCACTCACTTCCCCCTCCTTCTTCCCCCCCCACTCCAAAAAAGGGGGGG
>JANRGW010039889.1:0-20262 GCA_024733675.1 Psilopsiagon aymara
CGCGCCGCGGGCAGAGCCGGCGCCGGGCCCGGTTTGGGTGACGGCCGGAGGCTCAGTTCCCCTCGGGGCAGGAGAGCCTGTGCCCGGGGATGGACCAACCAACAGGACCCGCTGAAGCGGCCAGCCTGAGCCCCAGCAGTGGTAACCTGGGGCTGGCTCCAGGAGGAAGCCCGGTTTGGTACCCCCATGGTACCGCCATGGTACCACCCAGGGTTGGGAGCAGCAGCGGGGACGATGGCTCTGCTTCCCGCACTGTGCCGAGTGCACGGCACTGACTGTGCCCCGAAGCTCGGGCAGTGCCAGGATGGAGGCTTTTCAGTCCCTGCCCATGCAAATCTTGTATGTAGGAGCTCAGCCCCGCAGCCAGGAAGGGGCTGCACTGTCCCGCCGGGAGGTGAGCGCTTCTGCTGCGGGGGATCCGGTACTTCCTTGTCCGGGCAGGTTGTGATGGTGACTGTGTGAGAAATACCCCTCTCTTAAGAAGGAGCGCTTCAAAAGGGGTAGTGGTGAAATGAGAAATAGCACAGTGCAGCCCTGTAACCATGAAGATTGGCTTAGAGTGCCATTACCCTTTTACTGCTTAAAAATGAACTGTTATCCCTAATATACACGGCCCATAAAGCCACGAGGGGTGTGCTTGCTTGTTTGGTGTTTTGTTGGGTGTGTGATTAAAACAGCAGAGGCCTTCTGTTTCATTCAAACCCCACATCTGCACCTGAACCAAGAACTGTTTTGAAGAGATGTGGGATTTCACTGGAAGCTCAGCATCGCCTTTGTTTCGGTGCTCGGTTGAAACCAAGCGTGGCAGCAGGGCTGGTGCCTGTTCCATGTCAAGGACATAAGTACTGCCACTGCGGGGAGCAGGGAAGTGTTCACGGTGCCTACATGAGGTCGGAGGGACCCGCCTGGGTGCACATAGGCACCCTTGGTCATTTCACTGCTTGGAGCTGCATGTCAGAGCTGCCTTAGCCAGAGGCAGCTCTCGCTGCCCGGCTCCTGTGGTGCTCCGACTCAGTGCCGGTCCAAGCAGCAGGATGCTCTCAAGCTGCTGTTGAAGGCGGCGGTTCCTACCTGCTGCTTCCTCTGGTGAGATGAGACCAAGAGGCTCAATAGCGTTTTCTGACAGTTGTCACCAGTTGCTTCCCCAGGGAGCACTGGAGATCAGTGGTGGGATTCCTCTGTGGCTCAGCAGTAGCACCCCCAGCATGATGGGGTTTGTGGGCAGGCCTTAGGCGGTCTCCATAGCTTAGGATCCATCAGGAACACTCAGACCAAGAGGGCTTTGAAAAACCTGCCCAATCAGGTCTAGAGCATCCGTTTCTCTCGCCGAGATCGATAGTTCAGACTGCTCAGCAAGGAGCATGTGCGATGGATTTTCAATAACCCACACGGCACAGCTTGGGCTTGAAGGGAAGGTAATGAGGCCTCATCCTGTGCCTCTAAATGTGAGTGTGCCCAGAGAGAGCAGGGGAAGGAACTGCTTCACTGTGGGTAATTAAAAGCTTAATGCCGCCTCCAGAGTGTAGGAGGGCACGGCCGCTCTGAACTGCTATTGCTTTCTACTTGGTGGTGTCAGAGGATAAACAGTGTCTCACAAGAATAAAGATGTTTGAGACACTTCCTGTGCTTGCTGGAGAAGAACAAGACCAAGAGTATTTTGAAAGTAAAAGCATATTTCCTGTGAGAAACTTTTGCTGAGGCAAAGGGCGAGATGGTTTTCGAGCTGGAGGCTCAGCTGCGTGATTCAGGGTCTGTGTGAGGCAGAGCAGAGGGCACCGAGCACTGGCCTGTCTGAACCTGCAAATGGGGCATCATGCACAGCATCATGTGCGTCTCCTGCTTCCCTGGGAACAGGAGAGGCTGTGTCCTCTGCCTTCAAACCACCTTGAGAACCTGATTACAGGCTGCAGGGTCTGTAGGTATAAACCGGCCTGCCCTGGTTGACTACGCAGTCTAGAGGCTCAGCTGAGAGCAGGGCTCTTGGCTGCCCGAGCAAAGTAGATGCAGGAGTGTGATCCCATCGTGGGCTTCAGGAGTGTTTCTGTCAGCTGAAGGTCATTCCTGCAGCCATCTCTCGACCCTGGCTTAGAAAGGCTTGTCTCTGAGGTTAGCTCAGTCCAACACCTATCTCTCTAATCGTCTGGTTTAGGTTTTCCTTTAGTGCTTACCCGGGCTGTAAGCTTATCTGCTGAATCACTGTCCTCCTGCAGACCTGCACAGTTCCACCGGGAGCTGAGCCTGCCTCGCTGGCTCCCAGTGCCTCCCCTGCAGCAGCACAGCTCTGAGGAAGGAGGCGGCTGGAGCTGCACTCACCGGCTCTGGGAATACAGCTGCTGGAGCCGGGATTTCGGACCTGCCGTGTCCTGCAATGAGCAGAAAGCTCTTTGTTCAGTGTCTGCAGTTACTGAGCTGCTGGAAATCTTTGTTCTGTGCTGCTCTGTGCAGAGCTTCATACAGCCTGGGTTACCTTTTGGTGCCTTGGTTCCATTACTGTCTTTGCTGGGTGTATTTTAAAACTCTTCTCCCCAGTGGATTTTATGTTGGTTTCTGAATACTGCTCACATGAATTTATCCCTTCAAGATCCTCCCACACCAGAGATGCTCAAACTGAGTCTGTGTGTGTCCTTGTGGTATTAGGTGGGATAAATCTAATAGGTAGCTTTGGTTTCTGTTCCCAGCAGGTTTTTCCATGGTGCAAGCTGCTTTTCTATCATCAAAATGCCACTTTTATAAAATGCTGAGTTTGAGATTTGCAGTGCAGAAATGCTGTAAGATCCACTCCTCTGTGTCCAGTGGACAAACTCTGTTTCTCAAAGGCTTTCTGGATAGAAAGGGGAAAATACCAAATGTTTCAACTACAGCTGAAAACCAGGAATTTTATCTGTCTCACTAAAATGGTCTTTCTTAGAATCCTTGAATGGTTTGGATTGGAAGGGACCGTAAAGATCACCTGTTTTTTGTCTCAGCCAGAATTAAGGAACACCCCCCACATCTGCCTTGTTCCCAATCTTGAGGTCAGACCTCCTGGCTACAACCCTGGCTATGTACAAAGAGAAATATAGACACTAGTTGTAATCTGTGCTATGAAAATCTAATCTGTGACCTAATTTGTTGTGATACCATGAAGAAACTGTCAGGAGCAATCACTGTAACCCGTGGCACGGATGTGCTGCTGCTTTCCAAGAGCACTCACTTGTCTCAGCCTCAGAGGGAGGAGTGTCACACTTAGTTTGCGCATTTGGGCTCCTCCACTTCCAAATTTGGGGAAAAATATGAAGGCAATTTGCAGATCCCTTTTGTTATTCTTTGAAAATTGAAAGTGGGCAGCCTTATTACGTGTGGAAGTGAGACGCCTCTGCAGGACAATCCCTGCAGAACAAGCTGGTTTGGAACAGGCTGAGAAGGCTGGGGTTGGTCAGCCTGGAGAAGGCTCAGGGAGACCTTGTGATAGTCTTCTAATGCTTAAAGTGGCCTACAGGCAATCTGGAGAGGGGCCTTTGACAGGGGCCTATAGTGATAGGTCAAGGGGGGATGGCTTTAAACTGACAGAAGGGAGATTTAGATATGAGGAAGAAATTCTTCACTATGAGGGTGGCAAAGGTTGCGCAGAGAAGCTGTGGCTGCCCCACCCCTGGCAGTGTTCAAGGCCAGGTTGGATGGGGCTTGAAACAAGCCGCTGCAGTGGAAGGTGTCCTTGCCCATGGAAGGGGCTGGAAATGGATGAACTTTAAGGTTCCTTCCAAACCAAACCAGTCTGGGATTCTGTGAAACATGTGGGAAGGAAAATGAAACGCAACCAAAATCGGACCATTTTCTGTGCCTATTGTAATAGCTGTTTGTGTACCTGTTAATTGCTAATCCCCTTGTCTGCGGCAGCAACTTGGATACAACCAGCCCACTGGGTCAGTGGCTAGGGGAGTGACACGTCTGAACGACCAGTGTGAGCTGAGGTTTCATGTGCTGATTCTGAGAGGGCAAAACTGGCCAGATTCTGGTGCAGGCCCTTTGAGTCAAGTTTGTTGTCCTTTTAGGAGAAAAGCCAAGGTCTTCTGTGGAGCGTTGCTGAAGCCATAACACTGCCAGTCTTTCTCTTCAAGGCTAGAGAAGGAAGGAAGGTTTTTACAGGTCAGGGATGCACAGATAGTAAGCTGAAGAACTGGTAATTGTGTTCCTAGGTCCTTGCACTGCAGCAGAGAAAAATGTGAACTGAGGAACTGCTGCTCTGTCAGAAAAAAACAGCAGAGCTGGGCTTCCAGTCTTATTGTTCTAGAAATAACCGTTAGTTTAAAAACAGAACTATTACCTTTAAAAGGCTTTAATTGAAAGCACTAAGTGAAAATGTGCGTGCAGTCTATTCATAGCTGCCAAGATCTCTGTGCTTGGTGAGACACTATCAGTCTGTCTGGACTTTGAGAGCCTCTGGGTTGCTATCTGGGATGTGGGATCCAGTAGGATGCATGTGCAAGTTGAGGCCATGACCTGTTGCTTTCTCTGCTCACCCTCACAGGAGCTATGTGTGCTACTGTAAGGCATTGGCTCTCGCACCTTTGATTTTGAGCTTCCTCTTTATTTTCAGTGCTTGTGCACATCTTGTTGCCTCGCATACACTGGGTGCACGTAGCACAGAATAAGTGCATTTGAGTAGTTTTGTAAACTTGGCGTTCTTACACCCAGGGCACTCAGTGCTCAGGTTTCAGTGTGCTATTTGTTGATTTTGGTTCACTCCAGGCTTTTCCCTCCACCCACTCGCTTCCTCTCACAAATGTTTCCTCATTTCACCACTTTTTACACACATTTTAGGTTGCTGCCCCTTGCGCCCAGGCTCGGCGGAGTTGGCCAAAGATGGGTGATGGAAAGGAGGAGCAGGGGCAGGGAGAGGATGTTGGCATGTGTGTGGGGCAAGGGGGTCTGGGTGCAGGCGTATTTTGGAGCAAAGGCTTGGAAGCAGGGTGGATGTATGGTGGAGGTGTGCAATGTGAAGAGGGCGGATGGCTATATGTGTCCTCAGGGTGGAATCACCATCCCTGGAGGTGTTCAGAAACTGTACTGATGAGGCCCTTAGTGACAAGGTTTAGTAGTGGACTTGGTAGTCCTGTAGTAAAAGCTGATGAACTTAAAGGTCTTTTCCAGCCTAGTTGATTCTATGATTCTATGTCAGCATGCACACAGGTGGGAGACACAGGGCACGTTGGGCTGGTGTGAGGTTTGAGGAAGGTGCATACTCCATTCCAGATTGCAGCGGGACCAGGGCCCCGCTCCCCTCCTCAACCCAGCACAGACAGGTTGCTCTGCCTCCAAGTCTTGTACTTGGAGCTTAAAAGCATACTTTAATGTGCCATTTTATTCTATCTGCTTCTTATTTCTAATAAAGGTTTCCCAGCTCCCCTTGGACAACACCAGTTTCTCAGCCACACAGGGTGCATCTGGCAGCTTACAACCTGTTAAAGAGAGGGAAAAACAACCACCATGAAAATAACATCTCCATAGTTTTAAATTAGGCAAGGGCTAAAATTAGAAAGAACAGGTCTGTCTGTGCAAACCAGCAGAGAATTAATATTCATCTGCTGCTGAGCAAGGCAAGCAGAGGTTTTCAGCTTGCACTTCCCTTGCCTTGTCCTGCTCCTGTCCTTGCAGCTTCTCTCCCCTGTAGGGCTCAGTCAGTAGTTAGCACAGAGCTGTACAGATGCCACTTGCTGTGTGCCAACACTAGTGCTGCTTTCAGCACTGTGAAACGTTAGCAATAGCCAAAGTGCTTTTATGGCATTCCTTTAATGTCTTTGCTCAGCTGCTATGAATGGTGCACTGTGCTCAGGTCACTTGTCAGAGCCCTGGATGTGGCCTGAGTCCCATGCTGGGGCCCGTGTCTACCCACCACTTCCTCAGTGAGATAGGTGCCCCATGACACTTGTGCTTGTTTCCTCTCCCCAGCTGTGGTTTACTTTGCTCTGCTGGAACTGTGTTGCTGTTAATGGAGCTGCAGCAGAAACCAGTCACTGAAATCCTTTGTATCACAAGTGTAGCTTTAGGTGGGTTTCGTGCCTTGCAGGTCAGTCTTTAATTTTACACTCTGCCATTGTTTCCATTTGCAGCTAGGCCCATGCAAATGGCATTAGATATTAGGAAGACGTTCTTTCCCGTGAGGATGTTGAGGCCCTGGCACCGGTTGCCCAAAGAAGCTGTGCCTGCCCCATCCTTGGCAGTGTTCAAGGCCAGGTTGGACGGGGCTTGGAGTAAGCTGCTCTAGTGGAAGGTGACCCTGCCAATGGAAGGGGTTGGAACTGGATGAGCTTTACGGTCTCTTTCAAGCAAAACCAGTCTATGATTCCAAGTTGAAATGGGAAATAGATCTGTGGGAAACTTGCTGCTGGAGGGGAAAGCGATATGAGAAAAGGACCTTGAGCTGCTGAGGAAGGGAGCTGCAGGAGGGGTGGCTGGTATTTGGCTCTGCTGGTGGAGGTGACAGCTGATGGAGCTGCTCATCTTTGGTGTTTGGGGGAAGGGAGAACACCAAGAGCCTTCCTCCTGGGAACCACTGTGCTGGGCACCACTGGAGATACGCTAACTCCTGGGAGTGAATGTTCTTCCACCCTTAGCATATCCAGAGGAACTGGAGGTCACTCGGAAATCAAAATTAAACAGTGCCTCGGTGCAGCTTTGGAACGTTAACTCATAGGGCTGGCGGTTGAAATGCTGAGCTCCCTCCCATAACAGTACAGCAGACAAGGCTCTGGTTTGGCTGTCAGCAGCCAGCAGTGACTGCAGAGCTTCACCAGCAATGGCAGGGCTGCACTCTCGCCCTCTCACCTTGCTCCCATTGGAGCACACAGGGTGCTAAAGCGGGGAGGGCTGGACTGTGTCAGGCACTTTGGTGCCCAGCAGCTCGTGCTGGAGCATTTGATGTGTCTGGGCTGCTGCAGGCCAGGGCCAGCACTGAAGGACCATCCCAAAATGGGAGCAGCCTGTGGCTGTGCTTTGGAGGAGGGCAGCAGCCTGCACTGAACCAGGAGCTGACTTGCTTCCCTGGGCTGTGCCTCCTCTGAGCTGCCCCGTGGAGAGATGACCGAAGCCTGTCTCTGTAGGCATCCCCCAGTGGTGTGCTCCTGATGGTGGACAACTGCTGCCACTGGGGTAGAGTTACGTGATGGATGATTTATGTTCCCCCCAACTCAGTGCCTTGCCAGAGACACTCCCCATCATACTACACCTTGTCCCAGTATCTCTGCATCTGAAATCTCCAGGGATGATTTGAGTTTTCATGATGGTGAGTATGGGGTAGTCAGCAAAACTTAAAAGGGAGAAAATAGGTGCCCATTCCTAATTCTGTTCTGCTAGTCCTAGCACTGAGGAGGGCAGACACTCCAGCCTGTGAATCCTCATCTCTCCAAAGGACTGGCCATAGGACAGACACACTCTGTGCATTAGTGGGTCTGTCTGGCAGCCTGTTTATGCTGAGGTGTTAAGAAGTATCTACTGTATGTGGCAGCATCCTTTTGTAGGTAGATATTGCAGGTATCTGCTGCAAGTGGCCTGCAGCAATCTGTCAAATGTGAATGAAGAAGCCACTCACATCTCTATTTAAGGGTTGGGACCAGGTCTTTCCCAGGATTCTCACTCCAAAAGAAGATCGTTTGTTTTAGGAACAGCTCTGAGTTGTAAAACTTGTACAGTGACTTCTTGTGCCCAGGATCCACAGCCCATCAGACATCCAGGTTATTTGCACTGCTGTCATTGCATTTACGAGTGAAAATTGCTTTCAGTCCACTTGAGCCTGTCCTAAGTCTTCTGTTACCCAGCTGTATGCCTGGACGTGACATGAATCACAACACCTCTAAAACACACTTATGCATTCAGGGTACACCTAGGACTTGTAGCTGCTGCTCATGCTAAAAAAAATGGTCTTTTAAACTTATTGATGTTCTGTTTGGTCTGTCGTCTTTTCCTTAAAAATAAGCTACTTGATGCGAGAAGCAGTTGGTGGATGTACTTGGAGCTCTTGCCCCGCAGGGGAATGCCACCTGGGTGAAGATGACCTTGAATGCTTCTGTATGGGGCTCCCAAGAGATCATGTAGCTGGTACAGGACCAGTGTGTTCTTCCTCCCTCAGACTCCGGTGGCACATCAGTCCATTTGAGGAAGCAAGCCCGGAAGGAAAACAGCATGCTCGAGTGAGCATGTAGAAAAGCACTGATCCTGGTAACCTTGCATGCCAGCTAGAGTGCTTATCCTGAGCCCTTGGAGAGGACTAGCAAGGCCACCAAAAAGATTGCATTTTATCAGCAGGTTGCCCAAAGCTGCACAGACTTGGAGCTGTTCCTGGGCAGTTGTTGTTCTCATACAGCTGAATACAGTTGTTTGCATATTGCACAGTGCTGGGGCTTTTCCTCTTCCTCTTAACTCTGTTGGCTTCACTGTACATGTGTCTGTGAGGGAAGTCGCGTTCTCAGTCAGCACCCAAATTGGTGTAACTTCCCCTGGGCAGTGGCTCCCAGAACTGCTGGGGAAGGGGAAGGGCTGAGGCTGCTCTGTGGGGACCTCAGAACTTCCCCTGCATTTGTTCTCCTCCCCTGGTTCCTCACACTGCCGCTGTCATGGGACATGCACCAGCTGGGGTGTCTGCCACAGGGGATGCTCGTGTCCACTCGAGAGGAGCCATGGGCTTCCTGTGAAATCCCCCGGTGAAGTAACAACTCACGACCCATCTGAACTCCTGGCATGGCCCAGCCTCTCATCAGCCCCTCTGGAGGAGGAGACCATAGGCAGCCCCACTGCCCCTGCCTGCACATGGGGAGTGGTTACCCCTCACTCCCCTCTGCTGGGAGCTGTGCCACTGCCTGCAGTACAGGGGAGAGGAGGGTGAGCCCTGTTTCTGCCTGCAGCTGTGCCAGTGCATCCCAAGCCTTGGTCCAACGCAGGTGAGACTGCAGGTGACTCAGCAACTCGCCAAGTTAGTCCTTCTCCAAAGCTGCTCACCCTTTTCTGCAGGATGGAGCCCAAACCCACAGCCAGGCTTCCTTACAAAATGTCAGGTTTGTCCTACCGGGGACTGGTGGAGTCGGTAAGGGAGCTGTGGATGCGTCCCTAATGCACAGATCATCTTTCTCACAATGTGATGAATAATTTCTGAGCTGGAAGAGTGGAGAGAGCCTGTGTCTGGGAACCAGGCGAGCCAACCCCTCTCGGTGTGTACTGGTTTAGGTCCTGCACTGTTCTTATGGGCTCCAGTCCTACTGTGAATTCCACTGACACCAGTAAAACACTGACAACTCCCCCAGGTGGAGCTGAGCAGGATCAGAGCTCTTGGGAGATGAAAGCAAGTCCGACGGTGCAAAAGATGTATTTTCTCTTATCCCAAAGCCTCTTTTTCCTCTAGACACCATTACTGCAAGTGCAATAGGTCAATGTAGGTTCCAGCCCTGTAAAAGGATGTACCAGTTAATGCAGGGAACTTCAGAAATTGCCTTTCCTTTCTCTGAGGTCACTTTAATCCCTTGAATGTCCAGAGATTAAAAGATATTTGATGAACATCCTAAACATTCATTGTACACTTCCGGTATCCAGCTGACCTCAAATCCTGAATGCAATGAATTTGCATTTTTTCTAAAAGTGTCTCATTTTGTGAATCAAGCTGTCAACGCATTTGAAAATGAGACATTTGTATCTCTTGGAGTTTCAACTGCGGGATCAATTTCCCATTAATACTAAGGGTGTTTAAAGGACAAATTCTCTGCCTACTGCAGTGAAAATTTACCTCGAGGTATGACATTTCACCTGCCACTGAGTATAAGAGGGTTGAATATAATGGACTGGAATAGCTAGATTTGCACATGCTGGTAACAAAAGTAGGTGAGCAGCGGAGGATCCCATTACAGAAAACCTTTCCTATTTGTTTTCTCCTCCTTCTTTTTCAGCCTTCAAAACTCGCATGCTCTTTGCAGTTTATAGAACTGCACTATTCAATAGCCCATGCCTGATTTGGCGCAGTTTAATCACGTACCATATGAGTGGATAAAGAGAGCCCTGAAGAGCTTCCACTTAGAAGGGCATGAAGAAATGGGAGCACCAGGGCACATCCCAGGCCTCGTAGCTGAGCAGCAGCCACAAAGCCTGGCTCCAGCTTCACCAGTTCCTCTGCAGGACCACAGAGCTACGAGTCCCACCTTATGCTCTTCTGGTCACAGCTATGCTGATTGCCAGGGCTTCGCCACAGCTTGGCTCTGCTCCTCGGTGTGGCTCCATTCTGTGCTAGAAGAGAGGAGGAGGGCAGTTGGCAAGCCTCAACCCCCTCCTCAATGAAATATGGAGGCAACTGGAGCGAGCCAGCAGGAAGCTAAAGCACAAGGAATAGCTGCAGATAATGTGAACCCAGGGGCATGGTGAACCTGAGCCCGTGCTGAGGCATGTTTCCCTGAGGAAGCGCCAACATAACCTCCGAAAACATACCATGGAGTTGCACCATACTGTCCCTCCCTTGTGCTATCACGGAAACCAGATGCCAGGATGGAAAAGCACCAGGAGCCGAATAAAAAAGCTTCAAGTGTCAGAGAGCCCTTCTCAGCCCTACCTTCTGCTGCAGGCCATCTATGCTTTCCTGGCATTCCCTGGTCTCTTGCCAATTCCCATCAACAGCTGTGGTTTGTGGTTGTAATGCTCAGCATTTGTCTTCTCTTTCTCCTAGCAGACCTGCATCAAAGCTGGATGTGCAGCATGTAGCAGTCTGGGAGTCCCAGAATTGGCCTCCAAGCACAAAAAGAAATCCTTCTTTCCTGGTTTATCTTCCCCAGAGTCTGAGGTGCTGCAAGAGTGGGTCTGTAACTCTTCTGGGCCCTCCTGATGGACTGTGTGAGGAAAGGTTATAACAAAGTGCTTTGTAACACATCATTTTGTTTCTTTTAAAGAACAGGCAAGTGCCAGCAGTAAATCTAAAGCTGGATTGCCAGCTCAGAAGCAGCCTGCTTACTGCATGCAGCGGATAAAATGCTCTTCACTGTGCTTATTCCCAGTTTCTGTGTCTACGTATTACTGCTGAGAAGGCAGTTTGGGTAGGAGCAGCTCCAAGATGTGTCTGTTAGGAATCCCATTCCTTGCTTCAGAAGGCCCCAGAAGTTCATTAGATCTTTAATGGCTTCCAATCACTGCTGCACTGGATGGAGTTGAACTTGTGACCGAGAGGGGAGAGGTTCTCTCACACATTTACAAACCCGGAGGCATCTGTTCCCCAGACACAGATTTGTCTAATTCCCCTATACCACTGATGACCTCTCCTGAAATGATATTCTCATTCCCTTAGGAAATCCCTTGGGTTGATATCAACTAGACAGTTATTTTTGGGCTCTTTCCCAGAGAGAGAGCACTGGATTGCTCTGAACCCTGCGCACCAAATAAATACATCATCGGACTGTAGTAAAGGTCCAAAAAGCCTTATTCAAGGGGAAAGAGATTATTAATAAAGAAGGGTAGTTCACTGTATTGCTTTGGAGCCAAGCAAAGCTAATGGAGCTTTTTTATATAGCAGATAAAAGTGTAGAATATGGAGACTGAATTGATTGGAATGTTTAATGGCAACATAAAAGGCAATTAATGAATTGTGATGGTTAACTCTGCACTGAAGTGAAACATGCAGCTCGCAAGCAATGCATGAAGCAATTTTAAAGATTACAAAAGGCAGAATCAGAAGCAATAACCCAAACCCCTTATTGACCAATAAATGCCTATATTATTTTTTTCCTTAGAAACTCCTATGACCAGATTCTAGATTCCTTTATCCCAAAGCTCTGGTGCATGTATGCATGTATGTGCTTCCCGCTTAGCACTTCTCAAGATTAAATAAAGCCTTTACAAGGAGTTGATCAGTGATTAATTCCAACCAAATTCTCATGGCAGGGATAGATGGGAGTGCAGGGAGAACGGCCTTCCACAGATTCCTCTGGAAGAAAGGCTCTAAGCAAGGAGAGTTCCAAACTGCTGCGTGTTTGAACTGCCCCATGTTGTTTACAGCTACCCTGTCCTAATGTGAAGGTGTATTTTCTATTTCTCTGCAATAACAGGAGAACATAATGTTGAAAAGAGAAAACAGCATCATTGGGTGGAAGAGCTGTGCTTCAGGGGGAAGGTTTTAAAACCTTCTGCATTGAACACATGAAAGATTTATTGCAGAATAAACCTGCAGCCATTCCTTCTCCCTGACAGTCACTCTATTGTAATTTTATCCCTTTGCAGCCTTTCCAAACCCATCTCTTTCTTCTGAAACCTTTGTCCAAGCCTGGGTCTGACACAAGGTCTTTTCCTGCGCTGAAGTCTCCTGCTCTGCTGTATTTCATGGTAGCCATTCAGCCTTCCAGTGGGGACACATGCTCCCTCTTTGCCATCTGGCCACATTCAAGTCCTCGGAGTGCAGTCCGCTCTGTGCTAAACCCACGCTTGTCACACTCATCTGCAAAGCCTCTCACAAGCTCAGGGCCAGAGCCTGTCATCCAAACGGCACTGAGTTACGCCTCAGGACAGAAGTGACCCCATTAAAACCATTTAAAAGCACACATACTTAGGACTGTCTTGCTGCCCTTATGTTTCCCTTGGCTCTCACGTGGTTCCCTTTCACATCCCTGCTCGAGCTGCTGTTTTTTGAGCAAATCACAGAAATGTTGTATTCTCTATGTCTGCCCCTACCATCCTTTTAAAGTAAAATTCAAAGATAAGCAATTATTTAATAATGGGAGCATGAAGAAGCAGGTACCATGCCTGTTCTTGGTAAAGAAGAACGGTGTAACTAATGAATCCAAATTTCTCCTGATTTGAGCTCTGTGTGCCCTGTTTTTCCCAGTGGAGCTTTCTCAGTGTGAAATCTTCACTCCTCCCTGCCCCAGCTCTTCCCTGCCATGTTTCCACTTCCCCCCAGTCCTTCTCTTCCATCTCACCAGCTGGGCAAGAGGTGACACATGCAGGTTGACTGGGCAGCAGACACGTGCTCTTTGGTGTCCAGCAGCACAAACCAGATCTCCAGAAGAAAGTATGTCCTGGGACAGGGAGAACTGCTACCTGGCACAGGCTGAGGCAAGCTAGAGCCAGCTCTGCATGATCAGCCTCGCTGGGAAGCACGTAGTAAGGCACTGGCTTGCTCTGTCTTTGTACTCAGGTTTGTTGGCTTGGGACTAACTTGGTGACTGCTGTGGGACATTGTATTTTGCCACACAGACACCTCGCCACAGCAGTAGAAATCCTACATGCACAACTGACGTCAGCATTTGTGTTTCCATAGAACAATAGGATGGTTTGTGTTGGAAGGAACCTTAAAGCTCATCCAGTTCCAAACCCCTGCCATGGGCAGGGACACCTTCCACTAGAGCAGGCTGCTCCAACCTGGCCCGGAACACTGCCAAGGATGGGGCAGGCACAGCTTCTCTGGGCACCCT
Source organism: Psilopsiagon aymara (assembly GCA_024733675.1). Lineage (NCBI taxonomy): Eukaryota > Metazoa > Chordata > Aves > Psittaciformes > Psittacidae > Psilopsiagon > Psilopsiagon aymara. The sequence goes on from JANRGW010039889.1 coordinate 13,407, forward strand.
GTGCCAGTGTCTCATCCTCTCATTATGCCTTAGACTGCTAGCTGCTTGGAGCAGGAATTGCACCAGTGTTGCTATAAAGCACCATACAAATCTTTCCAACTTAAGTCTTTAATGTATGAAGTTACTGAAGTTTAACACTCTTACTTCAGGCACTCAGAAACCATCAGAATGGGGGGTACCACTGACACCTCTTCTTCTCACTTAACAGTAAGTCCAAGGCCAGAAGCATGGCTGAAGCTTCTCTGAGTTACAGCCTAGCGCCTCACAAAGAGAAGTCTATTTTGGTTTTAATCACTTTTTAGTTTGCTCATGGTCTGAGACAAGAATCATATAGAATAAGGAGCATATGATCATGTATCTAAAACCCACACTGGTTTGTGATGTGTTCCTGTAGAGGCACATGTTCATGTTGGGAAGCTCCTTATTCTAACCTGACCATTAACATAATATGCACCTAAACTCTGACTCCAGGAACCCAAATATCTCAAATTGCACTGGATACAGATTGATATAAACAGGCACAGAATGTTTCTCAGCTCATGCGTTTGGTTTAGCAGTTCGACATAAAAAATACTCTCTTTTCATCAGTTGGGTAAGCTCAGAATAAGTTTAATTGCAATGTGTGGTGTCAGCTTTAGTCCCTTGTCTTGCTAACTGGGTATTAAACAGCTGCATCTGGTGCTAGATTCAGTCCGAGGTACTGTATTCATGCTCAGGAAAAAGGAAGAGAAAGCATCTGGTGTGCAGTGTTCCAGTTGCTCAGCAAAGGAAGTGTTCTAAGTGCATGCCTGAATGCTTTGTTTTGTGGCAGCCTTCATCTGCACCCAGCCTGTCCCACACAGATTAGAGAATGGGCAAAAGTCCTGGCTTTCCATTTCCTCTGCTAGCAAACTCTCCTTTGCAGTTAGGGAGACTTTAGCTTACATGAGCAGTAAGGACTCGTTTTCTGCCCCTCTAGCTAACCCAGGCTTCTTAAAATGATCACTCTCAATGGCTTTACTTTGGAAATCAAATATACCTACTGTGAGGGAGATGGGTGACTGGGAATTTCTTCTCCCACTGGAAAAGGAGTGCTGCCTGTCTACTTTGTATGAGATCACTGGATGGTCTACAAGAAAATGCATGTGCTGGTGGGGAAAGGGTTTTTTCAAAGGTCTTTCCTGGGTGCACTAGGATTACTTTAGTGTCTGCTGCTCTCTGGAACATACTGATGGAATTTCATGGAGGCAACAGTATAATGGGGTACAGCAGATATAACAGATATTTTAAAGAGCTAGATACAGCTGGTAAGCCAATAACTAAATCATTGTCTTTTTTCCGCTCACTGTTCAGTAGCCTTATACTCAACATCACTTAGATCACAAAGATGAATTTGGTTTATAGTAGTCCAAGTGAATGTTGCCAAACCAGCCAAGGTTTTGATCAGCTAAATTGAATTCTACTCTTCAGATGGGAATAAACAGCCAAGTCCTTTCAACCTGAGGCAGTGGAGCAAGGACAGAGCAATGGCAGCAGTGACACTGCAGCTCTGTGGGGTGCTGAGCACCCTCAGTTTGCGGTTGTGATACCCAAGATTGAGGAACACATCCTACGGGATGAAGCCTGAGATGCTTCCACTCCCTCATATCTCACCCAACCATGCCTAACACTGTTGTTCTGTGAACCTGTGTTTGTGCACTGAGTGTTGAAGTGAGCCCCAGAGACTGACACTCTTCAGAGCCCTTCCCTGAGGTGTTTCATTAACTTACCTATTTCCCCACCAAAAGATGGCAACATCCCCTGTGATCTGAAGAGCAAACTAAGTACCACGGAGCAAAGGAAACAGCTGAGACAAAGTGAAATGATCTCTTGACAGCGTCCCTTGGCAATACCTAGATACAGCCCCAGAATCACTTAGGAGTCAAATGCTGTTCTGAGAGTTTCTAATAATGAAGGAAGCACTTGGAGAAAAAAATGAGGAAAAAAAGCAATAGACAAAACCTCTATTGACATCGCTGCAAAGAACCAAAGTAAAACACCAGAGTCGTGCTCCTGCGGCAAGCAGAATCAACGAAATCGATGAATATTTGTTTCCATCAGGCAGCACAATTGTGTTTGCTTAAAAAAAACCCAACCCAAAACAAGAGGAGGTTCTCTTCCAGAGAGTAATGAACCAGTATGGACATCTTAAATACTGCCTTCCCTGCTCTCGGAAGCATTGATTCTGTCCATTAACTGGAATACTATTATGCTGCTGATTGATCAGAAACATGTTATGAGTGAAAGAAAGGCTTGTGAGAAAGTTCCAGTTCAGATTATGGTTTATTTCCCACTGTGGTCCTGGTGGTTTACTTCACTTAATAACCTGCCTTGACTGAGAGCTAATGGGAAGGCAAGTGAAACGCCTGCCACTCTACAGCCCCCCACATTCACAGCCTTCTCCAACCAAGCTGCTGTTACTCAAAGGCACTAACTGCTGCTGGAGTGAATGAATCTGGGTATTTTCAGGAGCTTAGCTGGAGGAAGGTGCCTTTGATATGAGCAGAGGGGATGACCCAGCTCTTGCTGAAGTGCTTGTAGCTTCTTCTCTGCACTGTGCAAACCTCTGCTGCAGAACAGGTGCATCTGGGGTTTCCCTCACCTGAGTGCCATCAATTCAGAAGCAGAGCCCATGGCCATGACCTCCTGAACTGGTAATGCGAGATTATCTCCATTGCTTAGCAGGCCTCTTCTCTCCTTGGCCAGCTCAGCTGTTTGCTAGCAGCATGGGTTTTACCACTGCCATTGCTCACAGTGCTTCTCAGTGCAACCATGTCCGTGCCATGATCATTAAAGAAATTCTGTATTTCACAAACTTAGAGATTAGCTTAAAGATCTCAGTGTCTAATTGTTGCTCCATCCTGTAACAAGTCACTACTGTAATTTGTCTTTCTGTTTTCCAGCAGAGATAAAATAGCTGCAGTTCCTCTTTCCACCTTCCCTTATGATTACTGGTGTGCAGCCTTCCTTCTAACGCAGGCTTAACACCTGCCATTTTCTCTTTATTCCTCTTTTCGCTTCCCTGCCTCATACAGGTGAGCTGTACAGCTGAGGAAAGGCAGAAAAATCTGAAAACAATAGAGCTTTATGTTGCAAAATCACCATTATCTTTGATCACGGTCCAACACTGAATCCTCCTGCGTCATTTGACTTAGTGTTAGTTAACTGGGAGCGTGTATCAGCTGAGGCTTCCGTACAGAGAGGCCGTGTTGGTCCTTTGCAGGGAGCGACTGCATCAGCAGATGAACAAACTCAAAACTATCTCAGGCTCCGTAAGGGCAGAAGAGGCGATGACTAATGTAACCGGTCACGTGGCGTGGCTCCTCACAGCACGAGGAGATGACTTGCACCAGGTCTGCCAGAGGAAAAAGAATGAACTTCTGAAGCGCCTCAGTCCCCTCACCTAAATATCCAAGTGACCTGTTAGGTCAAAGAGCCTGGAAGGGGCTGAAAGGCATTTTGAGATTGTAAGTGCCTGTCTCCATGCACGTATAAAACATCGCAATTGTTTGGCAGTACAGTATCTGGAACCACTTCAGGCATCCTTATAAGCATCTAATGATTTGACCTTGGATTTGTTTTGTCTGTGCTTTTCAAAATGTGTATAGATCATTCCTATTTTGTGTAACTGTTTATATTTCTGAAGAGCTACATTTATAGCTGAGGATTTGTACTATCTAAAATGAGTGCCCCAAAGGATACATAGTGTGAGTCTGACTGCTTCTGCAGTCCCTCACCTATTAGCCATGCACTTGAGAAAGTGGAGGAACTTAGAAGGGGGAGGGAAAAACCTCATGTTGGCTTTATCCAAACTGAAAGGTGCTGTGAACCACAAGAGCAGAACATGGGCTCTCTGCAGAGCTGCCTCTCTTTGCCATTCTTGACATTTGGCTGTAAGAAATCTCCTCTTTAAAAATTCTTTATATATATAAGTATCTTTGGGTGTAGGCTGCTTACTATTTTCATCCATGTAATGGAAAAGGACAAATAAGGCTGTTGTCCATGGACAACGGGCCCTATTGTCCCTGCTGAGTACAAATGGGAGAGGATGATGACTTCCTTTTCTCCTTCAGACTTTCCCCCCTAGGCTACCATTAGGCTTAAGAGTAGCATTCTAACTGTGCATGGCACCTAAGGGCAGGTTTGTTTTTGTGGTTTTATCTACCTGTCTGGCCATTGTCGCATAAAATAAAGTCATCTTTTGTCACTGGTATGCATACACATGTATAGAGTCCGTATACATCCAACAGTACACTTGGAACTTAATAATCTTGGCTTGATGAAAATGCTCTGACCTGTTTTCTTTCCTACGTGTCAGCTTTACCTACCTGGCAGCAGTACTCATACTATCAAAACAATCCACAGGCATTGAGCAGCGTAAGAGCTATTCTGTTACCACTCCTTTATCTTATGATACGATCTGTCAAATATAATCTCTAATTTTGTTTTTTGTATTTATCACAGTAATAATGTGGTAAAATAATTTTCTATTCAGAAGAAGCAATTAAATTAAGGGTGAAGGCAGAACTAACAGAAAATTCTCGGGTTTTTTAGTCATGCAGCATTTTCCAGAGTGTTCAGTCATTTTTTATGCTTCAATTATGTGGAATGTGGATGTCTTAGTACAGAGCTGCTGTGAAAGCATTAGTGATGCACAGGGTCTGGGTATTCTTACTTGTACTTCTGAAAGATGAGAGATCCAAATCAAAGGTTCCTTACAGTTTTGGTGAGCTCCTAAAGAGTAAGTAGTATCATAAACCTGCTAGAGATTTCAGTGGAAAATTCTCCTTGTCTCACCCCACCCTGCCAAGCCCCAAGCAATTTATAGTGTTACAAGCATCAAAAATCATTCAACCCTGAGGCTGGTTGTATGGTTTCTGTGTACCAGGACAAAGGTCCGTAGTACGAGAGGTGAGAACCCCCAGGCTTGCATTAAGCCCACACGGTAACAAGTCCAATGTGAATGGACTCAGAGCATGATTCTGCTTCCCTTGAATTCAGTTCAGTGGATCTGGGTTGCTTCCTGCCTGGCTCAGAGACTCTGAAAGGTCTGCAGACTTCAGAGAAGGCGAAGGGGTAGCGACCTGCCATCATCTCGGGTGCATCATCACACCTCAAAATCTGTATGTGCTAGTTGCAAAAACTCCTTTGTGTAGAAGTGGGAAGTCATGTCAAGCGCTTAGTTGAACCTACTCTCTTACACAAAGCAAGCACAAGGAGTACTGGCACATCTCTTCTGTTATTATAACCAAGATACTTCTGTGAAAATCTTCTTTTATATCTTCTTGGCCATCTCCTCTACTTGCTCCAATCTATATGAGCTTCCAGGAGCCTCTGGGGCTTGCCTGAGCACTCCCCTTTCCCTGCTTAGGCAAAGGCAGCCAAGAATTACGTGGTGTTCCAGCCCTGGTCTTGCTTGAATGTTACCCAAGGACTAAAACAAAGCGCAGTGATTTTCTTTGCAGGTCTTGCAGCGCAACTGTACTCACAGATGGCTTCCTTTATATCCCAGGACACTCTTTTATCAATACTTTAAAGTTATTAGTGTAGTAAATCCATGTATCTTGAATCGTACCAACTGATGAGAGGTACTACGTTTATCAGTTTAAGTCAACATAGGTACAGGTATGAAAATAAAAAGAAGATAAATACATTGACATGTAAATAAACCTCTGAGGTCCCTTCTATTTTCATTCTTTCTCAAAGTGGTTTTGGGGGGAACTCAGTATTCACTGAGATTTGGCAATTATCGGACTGATACTCAGCTTCTGAAGAGAAAGTATCAAAGCTGTTAGGCTTTTGGGTGGTTGATTTGCCTCTTTCAGATTGAATAATCACCTTTGCCAAATGATTATGCTCTGTTGTTTGAGGCTGCTAGGAGTTTTGTCTTGGCTGTATCCATGTGGTACTGCTGGGCTGCCCCACTCGGCCTCCAAGCATGGCTTCCAAAGAGCCACTGAACATGAAGGCTCAATGACACTTCATGGCAAAAGTCTGAAAATCATATTCTGGATTCCAGGTTACTTGAAGGAAAAAAAGAGCAGAATTTCTGTTCCTGTTTTGCCATGAGGGTGCTGAGGCGCTGGCACAGGGTGCCCAGAGAAGCTGTGGCTGCCCCATCCCCGGCAGTGGTCAAGGCCAGGTTGGATGGGGCTTGGAGCAACCCGCTCTAGTGGAAGGTGTCCCTGCCCATGGCAGGGGCTGGAACTGGAGCAGCTTTAAAGTCCCTTCCAACCCAAACCATTCCATGATTCTATGGCGTGTAGCTTTACTAACGAAGCAAGCTCCAAATCAAGGTTGTGCTCCCCCTCTGCTTGGGCAAATTCACCCGTACCAGCAGTACCACTGTGTGCAGTGTCACCAAAATCCGAAGCTTGATACAGGGGAGTCAGAAGTGAAGGATGTGTACCAAGAAATCACATCATTAACTCCATGAAATTACCTTTGATATATTTTTGTGCTTCCTGACACGTTTTGCCTCTCTCTTACGTTTTAAGGGGGATGGAGAGCACTTTGGCATTAGCCATTCGAGCAGCGGGATGTTCTTCCAGCACATGCAGGGGAATGCAACCTTCCAGTTTTATTTTTGCTTCGCTCCTACAGCACATCCACCTGGGCAGCAACTCCCGCACGACTTCAGTCAGCGACCCCGCGTTCACGAAGGAGCCTTATCTTCCTTCCCATCCCGGCTTCGCCCAGCACAAACATTTAAAACCGTAGAGCGAGGCTTTAGAAAACCCCATCGGCTTAAGCCACGGTCCATAACGTTAACTGATGGTTCCCGTGAGGTGCCGTCAGGGGCCCCGCGGGCAGGCGCTGCGGGAAGATGGCGGCCCCT
>JANRGW010039890.1:0-42814 GCA_024733675.1 Psilopsiagon aymara
GAGAGCTATGAAGCAGTAGCTGAAAGTTCTTGAAAGTGTAGTGTATTTTTAATTGGTAAGAATTAACTAATGACAGAACTTCAACCCCATGATAACCTTGAGAATTAACAGGAAATGTAGCATGTATAGAAACAGAAATAGTAGTTGTAACTGGAAAGTCTCAGGCAAAAGGATGCAGCGTGGTTTGTAACTGTGACACCAACAAGTGTGTGGGATGAAGCAGGGACCTGCTGATATTGCAAAAGAGCTATAGGAACCTTTTCCTCTTGTTCCTTTGCAGCCATAAAATTACTTTCTGGAGGTACTGGGCTGATATTTCCTCATTGCTTTAATTCATTTCAGAAATGTAATAATAATATTATTTTAAATGAGGGGAACTTTTTTGCAGGATTGGATAAAACTATGAAATTATGTAACCTGTTTCCATCTCTTTGGAGAAACCTGTTACCATGTTACAATGTCCATAAAAACTGGAGTCGTTTCTATGTTTAACAGAAATTCTTTATTTTCTTCCAGTTGTGTCTCATACTAACACTGTGCTCTGCTTTCTGGGTGAGTACTTGAGTCCTATATATATATAGTTGGAGTATATTTAAAAAGCAAGATCTTACACTGTTGTCTCTGCCATGTTTCTTCTTTCCTCCTCCAGTGGCATAAGGAAGGACTTGCTGTGCTTTTCTGCATCTTACAGTTTTTTGCTATGGCATGGTAAGTGATTTCTTCCCCACACACTTCATTTTCTATTGCACCTGACATCAGTAGCTGAATTGAGTGGATTTTGACCTTATGTGAGCTGAGGGATGAAGAATTTTTATCTCATCATCCTGCTAGGTGCAAAACAATGCATGAATGAGAAGCTGACTTGTTCCTGCTTCTTGGTCTATCGTGCCACTTCAGAGGCTTAGGAGATGGAGCTCAGGGCTCCATTTCTGGGAAAGTTCTTTAGAAAGTGTTTAATTTCTGTCAGCTTGAAGTACACCTGCTTTTTTTCTTTCACTTTTCAACAAATTTGTTGTGTACTGTCTGGCATTCCTGGTACTTTATACTCTCCTAAATTTGTCTTGTTAAAAGACTTAGGTATGCTAATCAAAATAAGTGTTTGTGTTCTTTAAGTTAACATATGCTCTGTGTGATTTCACAGAAGTAATACAGAAGCTGGTATGATCTAGTCAGCCCTTACCTGTCTGTAGGTGATGGAGCATGAAGAGTATTAGGTGCAGGGCAACTATGTTTAAAATGCTTCTACAGTATGTCCCCTGCTTTTGCCATAGTGTTTCACAATCTGGCTGGGCTAAGACGACTTGCAAGCATATGAGTTTCTGATGCTCGCAACCTTGTGTAACCAAAATGATGCTTTATCTTCTGGTTACCTGTTTAGAGCATTGGAAGAGTTGTTCTTGTTTGTGACTTTTACTAAAATCTGACATAAAGAGTAACTTTAAAAATCTTTCTTCTTAGGTACAGCATTTCCTTCATACCATATGCAAGGTAATCTTTTCTACTCCATTATTTTTTGTTATCTTGCGGTTTAATCATGGAAGCACAGAATGGTTTGGGTTGTAAAGGACCTTAAGATCACCTCCTTCCAACCCCCTTGCCATGGGCAGAAGCACCTTCCAGGAGATCAGGTTGCTCAAAGCCCCATCCAGCCCAGCCTTGAATGCTGATATAGCAATACATAACATTTGTTTGTGGAACTGTTGTAATGTATGGGTTTAGAAGTTTTTCTGTGGTGGAGCTTTAGGGGGAGGAAATGCATGTAGTTGAACCTGAAAATGAAACTGAGCATTTTCTCTAGTGAGAGAACGCAAATGTAACAAAATGGGAGGGCTTCCCATTTAAAAAATATGTACATGTGTAACCCCATACAGAACTTAAGCTTTGCCTTTGGAATGCATAAATGTTGTCCAGAATACTATTAGATAATTGCATTCTTCTATGTACCTTTTTTTTTTCCTGTCCTCCCCCACAAGCGCTGTTCTGTGTTTGAGCACACAGTTCTCTATCCTGCTCCATCAGTACTGCCTCAGTAGAGGTGTCACCCGCATTGCAGTTGGGTGGGTGCACGGTGAGCAGACCATTTGTCTCTGATGCATTCATGTAGTCATGCAAATTATGTAAGTGCAGTTAATACATGGTCAGCTGGTCTTTAAAGTCCTCAGTGTCTGTGTGGTAGCAGCATGGAATGAGTCTCATCAAGCAGTGTAACTGAGATGACTGGTTTGTTCCTTTCTTCTGCCTGTAGAGATGCTGTGAAGAAATGTGTTTCGGTCTGTCTGTCCTAACAGGAGTACTGGATGCTTCACAAGGTTCTAGGAAACACAGTAGAACTATGTAAAGATCACTGTGTATGTATTTTCCCACTTTTGTCTTAAATATGTGCCTTTTACCTTGTTGTTAGAAGTTCCTTGTGTTAAATCCAGCTTATGCAATTGCTTGGTTTTCTGAGCAATGGCGTCTGTAGGACATGGTGCTAGTGATCAAATGTAGTTCAGTCTGGCAGAAACTCGGACAGTTTCTCTTGGGCAGAGATCCAGATTTTGTTATGATAATTCTTATGTAAAATTATGTATTTGTTTGGTTTTGCAAAAGTAGTAAGTGAAGTCTGTAAAATGGAGACCTGGACTCTGATGGGACTGTGCCAGTCAAGAGGATCTCTTTTTCAAGAAGACCAGTTGCCAAGTGATTTCTTATGACAGTTTCTTGTTGTGTCACTCTTTGCACTGTTTGCCTTGGATAATGGAATATTGGTATTCTTTCCTTTCCTTCTCTCCTGCAGAATTTTAGGGTTATGACACTTCTAAAATACTTAATTTGAAATTACAAGACTGCTTTGGAGTAAGTGTGAAATATTCATATCTTTAAGTATTTAATTTTCAGTTTAGACTGATAATGCTTCCTTAAAATATCGGAAAGGGGCACTTTAATCTGTAAAAACTTGTTCCTTAGAAAAAGCACATGCGCAGTATGGTTAGTAGAGTTTTTCATCTGCCAGGAAGCCAAGTTCTTTGACTTCCCTAGAGCTAATGGCAATACGGACATTGTAGGAAACTGAATTTTTTCACGTGAAGCAAAATGCTTCCTTTTCTTCTCCCTCAGCTGTAACATAGAAGCAGTGCAAAGCTGAGGGCATGATAGGTAAACTGAGAGAGAATTTGTGGGAAGACTTAGTTAAATGCCCAAGAGAGGCTGGGGAATTAAAGAATACTGGTATGAATTTTCCCTGATTGGTCTACAACAAATACCTAAACTGATGTGTGTCTTGTTTCATCAGGTAGTAGATTCAAAACCTAATTTACATCTATCAGAAGACCCACGTTAGTCTTTTATTAGGGCTTTGATAATGTTTACAGAATTCCTTTGTATAAGGGCAAATGAATGCAACCCTGATGCCTTTTACATTACAATCTTTCTTAAGTTTTAACATCTCTGGGTGTTTCTGGAAAATGCTGTGAATAGAGCATGCATTATTAATCCTTCCCGTCTCCAGGGAAATTACACTTGGATCATCATTCCAGGCTCATCAGCAGTCAACATAGTGGAATTTGTCTTCTGGGGTTCTTTTTTTGAATGCTTCAGGTTGTGCAGGATTGTGGCACCCTGACTCGCTATCAGTTCTCTAGAAGATCGCTACAATTGGGTGTGCTGAAGATTAGTTTTTCAGCTTGCATACTCACAAACTGGAACCTTTTAGCTGACTGTTGTGAGCACAGCCACTTACAAGAAGGGAATCTAGGGAACTGCTAGTAAGCAGTGGGTAAACTTAAATAGATTATTCCCCCACACACATACCCTTTTTAAAGCTGTAATTCCAGCTCTGCAGCCTTTTTTTCAGGATGACAGAAGAACAAATCTTGACTTGATTTTAGCCTTCACATGAGGCTAAGCAATTGTGCTGTTAAAAGAAGGGAACCCAAGGAGAGATGGCAAAGACATAAGGATCACTAGAATGCCACTAGAGCTTATATTGCCCTTTGGTGTTGTATTCTGTTCTTGTGAAGGTCAGATGGTAGGAGAGAGTCACCATGTTCTTGGCAATATGTGAAACATACTCAGGGTTTGTTGCTTCATCAACAAGCAGTTTTAATTTAAAATAACTCCTCTATCAGAACAAAATTCTTCATGTTCTTACACACTTATAAATAGTTGTGTTCAGACTATTGCCAAGTTTAGCAAAAAATTTCTCCACTTTGTGTAATAATCATATAAAGTATTTTAACAATAAGGAGTAAACTAGTATATGAATGCTCCCTCTTGGTCAGTTTCAGTCTGATTTAGATTATACCATTATACCACTTTTCTTTTTTTTGTCTCATTAAAACTACTATGTGTTAATTTTTGATACCGTCAGCTTTGGTTATCTGCTTGACAGAGTGCATGGTGGGCATTTCTGAAGATCTCTAGCTTTCTATCTTAAATGGCCTTCAAGGCAGGAATGTTGTTGTGTGCACTCTACTGCAAATAGAGATGTTTGTGGTTTAAATCACAAAGCTCCTTCCTTCCCAAAGTCCTTGCTCAACTGCCTTAACTCTACGCTGACTTTCCTAAAGAAACTTTTATGATATTGGATGCCAGTCTCTGTGGGACTTGGTGTTCTACCAGGAAGCACATTTTGCCTGTCCTCACTGTTGGTTGACTTGTCTATCCACTTCTTTTTTTGCCTTTTGCAGTACAGATAAGGTAACCTTAACCAAGCAGCCTTAGCACACCATTTTAGCATGAAATGTGCTTATTGGGGACCATCTGACTTTCCAGATGTAATAGAAATAGAAATGGGGAGGGTGGTAGGCATCTGTTCCAAAGTACCAGATTCTGTACACTGAAATGTAGGGATTTTTCATTACTTCCAAGTTTTGCTGTTTTTTGCGATGGAGTCCATTGTGAATGCTGGTACTGTGTGAGATGGTGTGACAGTGATGGCAGCAATTTCATCTTGCTTAGTATTTACAGTAATAAGATTCCTCATGAGGAACAAAGAAATTTCTGCACTGAGTTGAAATTGTTAAGAAATCATGTTTCAAAACAGTGTATTAGGCTTTGTGTATGGGTACTTACAAGGCGAGTTTAGAGGAGCGCAGAGACTCTGCCATGGGGTGGCTTCCAGCCCAGTGCAGGATGACAGTCTACCTGTGGGTAGACTGCAGCTGGCATGACGTATATTTGGAGGCTTATGGCTTGCTTACATGCGGTTAGAAACCCATGTTCTGGGAACTGCCTCATGGAGCAGTGTGGGCACTTGAAGCCCATTTCCTTCTGCTGTGTGCTAGAGATTGAAAGAGCCTCTGAGTTTCTGAGAACGGTTCTTGCTGAGTTTTGGTACTTAATCACATTAACAAAAGTAAGATCTCTATTATTGTAGATCCTCAAATCTGAGGAGGAGAATGACACTTAAACACCTTTGTCTTAAATACTGATGTTTACAGCCATATCAAATACTGACGATGTAGAGCAGAAAGCACAGAAATGGTATATTTTCTTAAAACCACGTGCCTCACTGTAATGTGATAACACTAAATGTTTTTAACAGCTGTGGATTTTTTTTGTAAAATAGAAAACTCTGAAATTCTCTACAAAGTTTTGTACTGTTTGTACTGATCCTCTTTGCTGTTGTGCCTTTTCTAGGTATTTACACTGTTTGATTTCTACATTGATAAAAAAGTCTTTTTCCTAATTTAGCACTTTCTGTGTAATAAAGTGAAAGCTTTACTTACAAGTGCTGGGTTTTTTTCCTTTAATAAAGCGTTAAATGAATTGCTCTTATGGTTAATGTGAAGTGTTTTATAATGATGTTGATTCTGCAGATGAAACTGGAATTGCTGTGGGTCAGTTTGTTGGTTGGATTCCTTGTTGTTTTCTTGTTTTTTCAGTTTGTTTTTTAAAGTGATTGTCTTGTGTAAACAGCAAAGGAAGTAAGGGGATCTCTGCAGAAGTACCACTACAGTGCGGCTGCTTCGCCCAGCATGTATCTAGCTCAACCAAATGCTTACTGGTGTGTCTGCATGCATGTAGACAACTGGATGGCACAATTCGAGTTAAGGTGAGGATGATATTTTTATTATTTTCTTATTTATTTACCTCACGAGTCAACCTACATGTGCCAGCAAACTATTGGCTTAGTCCATGCTACAGAGCAAATAATTCTTGATGTTATTCTGTCAGCCGAGGTAAGAGTTATAAAGCAGTGTGCCTCTTTGTGGAATAAATACACTGGACACCGATATAAGAAAAAAGCCAGTGAGTTATGAATGTGTGTTAAAAGTAGAGTTAGATACAATGATTTAAAAAAAAAAAACTTTCAAAAAGCATTCCTGTTTGAGTTTGTACCTGGTATGTGTCCAGACACTTGCTGTGCTTGTAGTATTCCTTGGCAGTGTTAACAGAGCTGTGCATTGGGCAGGTCAGAGTACATTAAACTTTGATCTCATTGACAGGGCAAACCTGGGCAGTTGCATTTTTTTTTTTTGCAAAGGTAGTGGTAAGTCTTGGGTGCTGGGGGAGACTCTGCAGCTTTCAGTTACTTTTTTTGTTATTCTTCTAAGCAAGCTCTGACTCAGAGCTGACAAAATGGAAATTTCTGTCCTACAGGAAATTCCAAAGTTGTATTTGAAATAGAAGCAGCCACTGGTCTTCCTGTAATGCAGAAACCTTGTTATTTTAGCTTCTTGAAAAGGTTAGAGCTTCCAGACTGTCAGGAGAGGCTGACCTATCTATTCCATATCGAGAGAGCTATGAATCTAAGTCCTAAAAGGGCAGTAAATCCTTTCTGTGTTTAATAGCTTAGAGCTATTTTGCTTGCCTAGTTCAGCCTCCTGCATAACAAAGCTGTTGAACTTAATATCTGAATGATTTAAAAAAAAAAAAAAAAGATTAAATCTTCATTTGAAATACCTAAGCAGCAAATTATCAGCTGCCCTCTAGAGAAAGTGTATTCTGTAGATGACTTTGCTCTTTGGAAATAATCTGAAAGGGTTTGTTTATTGGTTGTGCTACAGCATCTGGTCCCTGAATCCATTGATAAGTATTGCAGCAGAGTTGTCAAAACCACATTCAAATTCAGTGGCAAGACTTCCAGAAGTCTGCTGTACTTAATCTGCTCCTTTCCCTTGTCTCTCTGCAAGATCTGATTTGCAAGAGAGGGTATTTCATGGATACAAAGAGCTCAAAGTTGAGGGTTGATGTTTATTTCCTCTCCTCACTTGTCCCTTTCCTGTAGAGCTGTCTTGGTTGCTGTATCAGTGGGGGTGCAGGCTTGTAACTGCCCAGCCACGAAGAGTTGGAGGTGCCTAAAGGGAACAAAATCCTCTGTTTTCTCACTTTTCTCTAGAAAGCTTCTGATGAGTTAGAGATGGAATAGTATATCTAAAATGCCAATTTTGGGGATTGATATTTTAAGCTAGCCTATTTGAAACCCTTTTAAGTTTTTCTTGGGATCCCGTGTGGCACCTATAAGAGAGGTTATTCCTGAGAGTTTATGCTTTTTAAATGTCTGCAGAAGCAAGCATGGAGTAACACTTGGATGGTGTAAAACTGGTACATCTAAGGTATTGGCTGGCCAACATAATCTCATAGCAGCTCTTGAAGTGCTGTTACTTCCAAATATGTGGAGGTAGTTTATCATGGGCAGATACTTCAGTGTTTTCTAGTTGTAACAGGATGTGAGAGGCTCACCACTTCTGAGAGAATCAAATGCCTCAGCCCAGTTATACCTGCAATGTGTTAACTCTCATAGTTAACAAAAAGCTTTAAATTACACATGCAAGTCAAATGTGCATGCTTGATTTCCTGGACCTATTAATTTTGTTCTGAGATGTTGTAAATCAAATTTAAAAGTTTGCTTAGATTCTCTTAAATTTCTTACTACTTTCTCATCTTCAGAATGGGACAGGAAGAGTTTATTGCTCCAGGTGTTAATCCGTGTCTGGAGATGGCACTGAAGATCTTCAAGTGGGAAAAACTAATTAGGGAGAGATATTATTTAAAACTAAGAAACATTTATAACCAGCCTTACAGTGTACTGGGTTGGCCTGGCAAGGATTTGGTAGTGGAGCAGCTACAGCAGTGGCTTCTGTGAGGAGCTGCTGGCAGCTTTCTCTGTGTCTGATAAAGCCAATGCCATCTGGCTACAAGATGGACCCAGTGCTGGCCAAGGCTGAACCCATCAGCAATGATGGCAGCACCTCTGGGATAACATATTTAAGAAGCGGGGGGAAACCTGTGCAGTTGCAGCTGGGGAAGAAAGTAGTGAGAATACGTGAGAGAACCAGCTCTGCAGACACCAAGATCAGTGCAGGAGGGGAGGAGGCGCTCCAAGTGCCAGAGCAGCCTGTGATGCAGACCCTGCTGAGGCAGGCTGTGCCTCTGCAGCTCATGGAGGAGCCGATCTCCATCCGCAGCCCATGGAGGACCCCACACTGGAGCTGGGGAATGCCTGAAGGAGGCTGGGACCCTGTGGTCAGCCTGCTCTGGAACATGTCCTGTCAGGACCTGTGGCCCTGTGGAGAGAGGAGCCCGCACTGGAGCGGGGACCCATGGATGGAGCCCACACTGGAGCAGTCTGTTCCTGAGTGACTGCACCCATGGAAGGGACACACACTGGAGCAGTTTGTGAAGAATGTTGGAGAAGTTCATGGAGAACTTTCTCCTGTGGGAGGATCCCCACAACGGAGCATGGGAAGAGTGTGAGGAACGCTCTCCTGTGCCAGAAGGGGGAACAGATAATGCGTAAAGGACCACCCACAATCCACATTCCGTGACCTCCTGCACCATTGCAGGGGAGGAGGCAGAGAACATGAGAGTGAAGTTGAGCATGAGAAGATGGGAGGGGTGGGGAAACGTATTTTTAAGATTTAGTTTTATTTCTCATTACCCTGTTCTGACTCAATTGGTTAATAAATTAAAATCATTTCCCCAGGTCAAGTCTGCTTTACCTGTGTGCATAATTGCTGAATGGTCTTTCCCTGTCCTTATCTCAGCCCATGAACCTTCTGTTTTCTCTTCCCTGCCCAGCTGAGAAGGGGAGAGAGAGAGCAGCTTTGGTGGGCACCTGGGGACAGCCAGGGTCAACTCACCATGCTGCATCAGGGTTATTTAATATTTATTTAAAATCATTATTTAAAATTCTTCCCTGTGAGGGTGGTGAGGCACTGGCACAGGTTATCCACGGAAGTGGTGACTGCCCCACTGCTGGCAGTGTTCAAGGCCAGGTTGGATTGGGCTTTGAGTGGAAGGTGTCCCTGCCCGTTGCAGGGGAGTTGGAACTGGATGATCTTCAAGCGCTCTTCCAGCCCAAACCATTCTATGATAATTTTCCCACCTCCCCCTTTTTTTAAAAAAATAAAAAATCCAAAACCAAACAAGGCTGTTCTGGAAAGCCTCCCGTGCTTTCTGGGCTCAGAATTAATCTCAGTTATCATCTCAATTATAGCACCAGGCAGGGAGGTGCTATTCGAACAAGCTGCCTGCCTCACTGCTAGAAACCTGCCCGGTGGAAGTTACTGCCAGTGTCCCCTCACCCCTGACATTATGAAAAGGCTAATCTTCTCTAAGTCTCTTCTAGCCTAGCAATCTCTTAAGGGGCTGGGTCCATGATTAAAAACCATAAGGAAAGCAGCTGGCTTTTTATCCTCTCTTAATTATTCCATGGTAGTTGATAGGTGTTGATTTCCCTGGAGTGTCATGGTGATGGAGGTTACATTTCCCTGTGTTGTTGGGACTAAATGTTCAGAGGGGGGTTAGTTGTTTGAGTGCTTTAGTTGGAGCTTTAGAGATGGAAAAAATGAGTGGTGTTCTCTGCAATTTCATCTGATCATGAAGGGCTGCCTTTTATTTGGAAACATGCACCTAAAGGCCAAAACAACAGCTATCCAATGTCAAGGCAAGGAAGGCCTCTTTAATTACTTTTTTTCTTGGCTTTGTTTTTTTTCCTTTCTGCTGTATCTCACCAGCTGGTGGCCAGGAGGCTTTTAGAATGAGCTTAATGAGAAAGTCGAAATAACACCCTGTTTTTTCCCTGCTGTAACTTGGGGAATAAATTCCAGTAAGTGTTGCAGGATTGTTCTTTCACTGCTCTCCCCAGCCCCCATTGCTTCACTTAAAAATATGAGTCACTAACTGTTATTAATAAGTCCTGGTCATGGCTGGAGGTGATTCTGAGTGCTGTACTTGCCTTTTTAACTAGTAAGGGTTAGTGCTGACTGGCCATGAGCCATGGAGTCTGATCCCTGCTCAGAAGAACCCAGCTCTCGCCACTGGGCTTCAGGAAAAGTTTACAACATTGCAGGTTTTGTACAAGCATCTGTGCTCCCTCTGATGCCCCTACTGATTTGCTCATTTAATTAAACAGGAGACAAGCGTGAGATGGGTAATACGTAATCTTCTGTCCTTTGACCCTGCTCTGTCCTACGTGTGGTGGTAAGAATTGTCAGTTACCTCATTACTGTATTACTCTGTAAGTGCAGCAACCTTTTCTTCAAATGTCAGGTTCAGGGAGCTTTAACTTCCAGCCTGAGAAATAACCCACCTACATAATCGCAGTTTGCTCCTAATCTGAACTCTTACAGCTGAAACACCCTTCCCCACACTGAAAATAGCAATTGGGCTATTCCCACAAGCCAACCGCAGGTAACTACTCTCGTTTTGGAAAATTTTGTGGTTGGAGGCATCCTGAGCTATGGTAACACAGTTATAAAACTAAAATTCAAACTGTATGAATGCCAGGTATTTTAAGAGATTTGTGTTTTGGGGTGTTTTGTTGTTTGTCTTCCTCTGGGACACAAGACTTCAAAGCATCATGCACCTTGTGTGAGTGATAACCATAAGCACCCAAGTGTAACTTAGTGTCTGAAAGTGCATTTTATTATTGTGCAGGATGTAAATTTTGGTATGATACTCCAAAGCAAATGCCTTCATGCTTCTCCCTTAGGGACACTAGCTGTAAAAAATTCAGTCTTATTGATCAAACACTTGCTTCCCAGCCCATTACTCGAATGGGTCTACTGTCTGTTCCTCCCACATATACCTCCTGCTCCACAGCTCTGTCCCAAGAGTGCTTTGGGCAAGCAATGCATTCAGGGCAGGACCTCCCTTTCTTTTGCTTTGTGGCTATCTCCATTTCTAGTCCATCTTTGCTGAGTATATTCTTTGCCTCAGTTCACCAGTGGCTGCTGATGAGACAGCGTTTCACTGCCTCATTTTGAAACCCTTCCAACATCATGAACTGTTGTTATTTTGTGCACACTTTTGATTTCCTTTAAGCTCTACACGTCTCGAGGAAAGCAGATTGGATTTAGTTTTTGCAGGCTCTAATCTGGTATCGCTGAGCTTGAAGCTTTGTGGGAGAGATGAGCAGTCAGTACTTCTGAAAACCAAGCTGCTTCCCTTTGTGTCTATAGAAAGAACTGTGTGTAACTACTGACATATTGCTTCTTTAATGAACTACTGTCTCTTTACTTGCCTTGGCTTTAAATCACCTGATTTCTGAGCAACTAATTTGAAAAAAAGCTTTGTGGAAATATGGCTTCAACTTAAAAATAATAATCCCAAAATAACACAGATGTATTTTAGAGCTGTCTGAAAGCCTGAAGTTGAACTGAAATACCCAGTACCTCAACCAGCTCTGATTCCTGTGTTTATTTACATTTATAATACAGTGAAACTAAAACCTGTCTTACATCATCTCCTATGCATTTGCTATGCCATTTGATCACATGCAGGGAAAGATTACATTAGTAGCTTCTTTCCCCTCAAGGCATTTGGAAAGGAGAACCCAAACATAAACGTGTTGCATATTACACACAGATACTACCTGAAACACGGTTATTTTTCCAAATGCAAATGCAATGCGGCACACTTCGAAGTGTGCTTTCTAAATATCCTATAGTTTATAGTACATTCTTCAGTTGTTCAGCAGTGAAAGTGGGCTGGGTATTAACTAGAAGTTGCTGGCACCTTTTAGTGTGATTCACAAGGTGAGTTATCTGGTAATCTAGGTAATTTTGTTATAAGTTAGCAATTTAAAGAGGTATATAAAGCCTGAAGAGAGGGAAGATGTGTTAGAGTGTGAAGTTCGAAAGTAGCATAACTGGGATTACCTAGATGTAAAAAATCCTCAGACCCATCTGGCTTGCACCTTCCAATAGTGCTGAGGTTACTGGGAATTGAGGGCTTTCTTCTAAAGTCCTGTTCTGCAGAACACCACACTGCTGCACACCTGCAGCTGGGCAGTTCTGAGGACTTTCAGGCAGTATTCCTACTCTGTGTAGAACTAGCTGCCAAATAAGATGCCATACAACACAAATGAGACCCAACAAGTTCTAGCTCTTGTTGCTCAGGTAGATGGTACCTCTCAGGTTTTTAATGGCAAGATCTGTTGAGCCTAATTTAATTTAAATCCCATTTTATGAAATTTGCCAGACTCTTTATTGTCTGTATAAATCCCATCAGTGACCCATCAAGTCATTTCATCTTTTAGAAAGAACCAGAAGCACAAGAATTGAACAGGGACTATTGAATTACACAAATGCAAAGTTCTCAGTGAGTAGATGGAACACGTATTTCTCTAAAAACAACTTTCAACTCTATGTTTTCATAATCAAGTCCCAGACTGTGTCATGTCAAACAGACAGAAATTTCAGAGACACAATCAGAACTAGATGATCAGGAGAAATTAGGCACTCAAATGCCTTGTTGTGTGTCAAAGTCCAGTACTTATGGGTCACTGGTATCCATGTGGCTTCCACTTAACCCTTTAGCATGGAACGGACCCAAGTTCCTCATATCCTTGGCTGAGTGCCGAAATTGTTGTGCTTCTCAGCAAAATGGTGGCTTCTTTGGGCAGCGTATGTGCAGTTGGATTAGGCTTGCCAGAGAAGGTCTCAGACTGAGGACTGGAAGGAGTATCTGTTTTGGGGATGATGAGAGAGTTTTTGTACAAGATGGGCATGGAGCAGATCTGCAATGCCAGGCCTCAGGCAGTTAGGCTCACATCCAGCCCCAGGACCACAGGGTTTGTCCCTCAAAATGCAGCCAGAGGGTTGTTCAGCTGCTTGTAAGGTGCAACAGGGGTTTTGTGAATGACAGTGGGACCAATGGATGGACGCAGTAGGCATCAACAGCAGAGTGTAGGGATGCTGCTTTCTCCTTGTGCATTGAAACCTCAGTGCAAAATGTTATCTTGCTATTACGATTTGATTTAGGAACATAAGGGAATGAGGTTAATATGTTTATTAAACTTGCTTGGTGAAAATATTTTAAGACTATGTTCTCTGTATAACTATCTTGACTGTTATCAGCTCCTTTGGTCAGGGTCCTCATCAGCATGAATGCAATTTCCATGCATTGTTTCAGTGTGGAAATGAAACAATTTTCATTAATGGAAACCTGGTTCTCAAGCAGAACAATTAGACCCACTTCAGGTTGAAAAAAGATAAAAGCATGCTAATTTGGATGGAGGACTCTTCTTTCAAGGCAGCCAATTGAGTCATCAGCTTGCCACCCACCTGACTGTCTGACAGGTAATTAGGAGATAGTCCTCTTTTTGTGTGGAGTGTGTGCGTAAACCTCCACACTCTGGTGTCACTGCCCATTGGAACTTCCAGAGGAAAGAGCTAGTCAGTGGCAAAAGAGTGAGGAGAGCACATTTGTCAGACGGTGCCCAACAAACTGGCATGTTTTTTGTTTCAGCTCATTATTTTTGTCTTTTCACAGCTACCTGAAGTTTCTGGCAGTAAAGTCGTCATGGCAGACCTGGGCTGCAAAACACCCAGCGACTGCACCGTCTCCAGACTGCTCAGTGTAGTGGAGAGTGAACTCCGGGCTGGGAGAGACAAAGGTGACCCCACTGAGAAGCAGCTCCAGGTTGTCTTAGAGGATGCGACGCTCTGGCAGAGATTCAGAGAAGTCACTAATGAGATGATCGTGACCAAGAACGGCAGGTGAGTGATCTGCTCAGCACTGTGTGCTAAGTCTAGATGGCAACCAGGGGGGTTAACTGCTGTAGTAATAAACTCTGTGTGTAGGTCTGAAAGAACTGCAGGGAACATGTAGCAGCCTTGCAGTCCCCTAAACCCAGCATATGGTCAGAATAGGGTGTCCCTGCTCTTTTTTGGTCACTGCTAAACCATTCTCACCATCCTTTATTCCTGCTTATGAAACACGCAGGAGAAATATGTTGACTGGCTTAAGGTTGCACAAAAATGGAACTTTTGCAAGGCAATTGATGATACCTCTCAAACCCTTTTGAATGACTTCTTGTACTAATAATCAGCCTTTATTCTCAAGTCCTTCACTGTAGACCTCAAATTACTGTACGGAAGCAAATTGGTGGTGTTATCCCCAGCTGCAGTTCCTTTCTCTCTGGCTGTGGGTATTAATGGCTTGTACAAGCAGTCTGTAGTAGAATTGGGTACAATAAGCCTGTGCCCTATGTGCTGTCCAGATTGCATGATACCACATGGTATCACTCAGTAGCTGTTGCTGGTGCCCTCAGAAACAAGTGTGGAATATTGGTTAACACAGTTTTAGGCATGCAAAATATTGTGTTGTAAATGGATCACATATCTTACTAATTGGGGAACAGGAAAGGCATAGGAAAACTTGACAAGGATACTAATTCTGAATGAGGCACTGGATTTTAGGAGGCTTTTCACAGAAGCTCTGCTCTTAAATGGGCTGACAGCAGAGTCTGCCCCATAAGAGACAGGCAGCTACTACAGTAGGGTTCTCCAGTACTTTTGGTACCAAGGTTTTTATTTAATGTACCCCTGCCACTCCTCTGCCACCACCCACAGCCCCCCCAACACATACACATTTCTTTTGCAAGACCTCTCAGGAGATCCATGTAGGGATCATGCGGTGTGACTTTAATTGATGTTGCAGACTTTGATTTAGCAGAATTTATGGGCAATATTACTGTTGACTGTAGCTTGGCAATGGACAAGGATGAAAGCAGTTGAAAGGCAAAATTCAGCCTGTTGGCTCAGCAAGGTTACTCAGTTGAGAAGACAGCTATCTTCCCAAAATATCAGCTCTTGGTGTAACACTGCCTATTGCCATTCTGATTCCTCCTAACAACATATAGGGAAAGAAAACTTCTGCTAAGATTCTCTTTATACCAAGAGGCTGCTCTTTGCTTCATTTAAGTTGCTTTAAAAACTGCTGTTAAGCTACAGCAAACTTCTGAGTGGACTTTCACTTATCTTGTGGTAGCTTAAAAGGACTCCTGAGCAGTGCAAGTGACCAAAACTGAGGTAAGATAGGTTTGCCCCAAATTGATGAAATTGGTACAAAGCATCACACCTTACCAACAGGGGCTTTTCAGTTTCTTTCCTCTTATCTAGTGTAAATCATGACTGCACAATGATATCTCTAAAATGTCTAGGTTAGTACACAGATAAAATCCTTTTATGACGATAAGGGAATCTTTTGTTATTTAAATGTGTGTGGTTACATTTTATTTCATTTGTAAACTCTCTTTTTTTTCTTTATTCTTATTTGTAAACTCCTTATCAGCTTGAACCTATTTTTCCTAAAGCCAGTGACAGCTCTAGTGATGTCAGTGGGGACAGGAATAGATTCTTTATGATCAAACTACAGTCATCTCAAAATAACAAATTATAAAAGTATGTCACACTGTCATCTGCATAAATCCTTTTAACAAAGTCACTGTAGCATCCAGGACTATGAAAAAGCATCTCTTGCATTTCTGGAAATATCTTCCATAACAAACACATCAACTCATTAAAAAAAGGAATGCAGAGAGTGACCTGCAGCAAAGCTCTTGGAGCAATCCCATGCAGTTCAAAAAGAGACGAACTTGAGACAGTTTCCATTGAGTGCTGAGTTTTTTCAGGTTCAAGATACTTCAGTGATTTTCTCCAGAGGGATTCTCAACAGAAAAAATATTGACCTAATTCTGCTGCTGCTTAAATCAGTAGGACTTACTCAGTGATTCTTCCTGAAGGGCATATGAATGCTTTTGAAAACTCTGTGCTTCAATTAACAGGAACAGCCAATCTGAAGTTCTGTGTGTGAAAACTAAGACAGTTTGTGCAGACACATTGTTAGCAAAATTCAGAAATTAAACTGAAACCTGATACAGGAGCATTGGAGAGCATGAAAGGCTGATTGATTAGTGATCCTCAAGGGTCAAGTTCTAGCATACACAATTCTCTCTGCTGTGACAGTCATCTCTAATTGACACTGAGGGTCCCAAAATGTCATAATTAGACGAACCAACTTCAGTGTTAACACCTAGATATGTCTCCATATCAAACTGCATTATAATAACCACCTGCCATAGCAATATGCTTAGGTACACAGGGAAGAGAGGTACATTCTGAACAGGGTATACATCAATGCAATTAAACAGCATGCTATACCACAAAATACATCCCAGCAGCTGCAGCTGATATGGTGGGAATCAGTCTCTTATTTTGCTCATATTTACTATATTCAAATGGTACTTCAATATAAACTGCTCTGTGTTTATACCATATCAGCTATGCAGTGTGCTGAGGCTTTGCCTAGAGGCAGGAAGGTGCCACTGTTCCCCTCTGCACATCTGGAATGTGGATCAATGAATCCACAGTGGATCAATGCAGGCAAATGTGAGTAAGGGGAACGAAGCCCTTTCCAGGCTTAAATGCTAAGGCAGCTTTACTAGTACTACACATTCAAGTTTGATATCAAACACCTTCCCACTCAAGTTCTGTACTGTCGAGTAATTGTAGCAAATCTGCTCTAAATAAACTGAAGAGCCTGAAGTGCTCAACTATTTCAGTAACGGAGCTCACGTGTGTACCTACCTGGTCATTGAAACAAACATTCTGACTGAAGCAAGTATGGAGCATTTGCCATGCTAAAAGAAAGACAGACAACTGTGTTTTCTCATAGTAAAGCCACTGATCAGCGCAAGTGAGGTGGTAAGTTTTTCATCCTTAGAATCTGCACAGTCAAGACATGCTGGTCCAGGTGAGGCAGAGGTTAACTGCATGTGAAGCAGGTTAATGCACCAAAGTGCTATAATCTCTGACACAGGAGGTTAGAGTTGGTAATGACTGTATTCTCTTTTGGCATTAGCCTAGAGGCCTTCCAGGGATACACTCAAGCCTCACAAATAGAAAGGCAAGGAAGTCTGCATTGTGGGCAAGGGAATTAACAATCTGCATGTATCACAGATAGTTCTGATAAACCTAGAGATACATTTTCATGTGGATAAATTTTCCCCTCCACTTCAATTTCAGCTAAATACCTAAGTGTGTTACTTTGAGGACTGAGTGTACAGGGCCTGGGCTCTGCAGGGAGCAATGCATCTGCACTTTTTATCATATCCCTGTTTGATAATTGGTGCATCCTGGCCAGAAAGATACATTAAAAATAGCATATAAGTCTCTGGCTAAGCTTCTGTTTAGTGAGAAAGATCACAGTTCAGTGTATCTTCCTCAGTGCTGCACAGGCCCTACATCGTCAAGGATTTGCATTCAATTAAAAATCTCAAATTTCTCAAATCCTGTCTTCTCCTGTCAGCAGAAGGTGATGAATGTATACAGCACGGACTGTATAAAGGTATCCAGAAAAGTAGGTGGTGAGTGGGATGTTACTGTTAGCAGTCTGCAGTTGGGTGTCACTGGAGAGTATGGCTGTAGGGGCAGAGACTTGTGTCCTTTTAGAGCCTTGAGTTCCTTTGCTGTCTATTTTGGACACCTTGCACTACTACCTACGTAAGCCTAGAGAGCCACCTTACCTTAGCCCCACGGCCATGGGCTGCAGGCAGTTGCTGTGGTTGCTTGGTGTATCTGATCTCTCTGTACCCACTGAGAAAAGTAGTTTCAAGATTCACTGGCTTATGCATACAAATTTGGCATGGCAAAATGGCAGTTGACAGGGGAGGTCAGTACAGAGGTGTCTGGGGCAGGGAGGCCTCCTCTCATAGAAGAATGTGGGAGGTTATACAAAACAGCTGTAATAATCTTCCTCTGGAATGACATGTCTTTGTTGACAAGTTAAGAAACTTAGTGAACAGGAAACCTTTGTTGGAAGACTCCTCTGTTCTGCTGATCACAATTTTCTTCTCAGTACCTGAAACTGTTGGAGCCCTACTCACTATTGCTGCAGAATTTGAGGCACTGAGATGCCAATTCGGAGCTGTATGATATGGAACACAAGTACCAGGACAGACAGAAAACTGCTGAAAATCTAGCTGTGAACTGCGCAAATCTCCTTTATGAAAGAGCAATTAGTAATTGAAAGGAGGTTGAGAAAAGGTGACACTGGACCTTTAAGAGCAAAAGGTGCATTTTCGCAAAACTAAACAAAGGCAAGATTTCTTGTGCATTTTTTAAATGCTCAAGAGGGTGGGAAGACTTCATGACAGATATTTATTGTTTAGTGAAAGACAACATTGCATCTAAGGTGGAACTAAAAGCAGAACCACCTGATCAAGCTGATGAGGTCAGGGAACATGGAAGGATGGGACCAATTTACTGGCAAAACTGCCAGGTGCAAGGTCTAATGGCAAGGATTTTAACCAGACTTCTCAAACTGGAGATTTATTTAATGGTGATGAGACAGTATGAGAATGCTTGCACTTAGGAAAGGGAGAAAACACATTTCAGTTAACTGCAGACTTTTAAGTATATCACTGAATGAGAATTCAGGATGTATTTTGAAGGAAAGAGTAATGAAGTATATGGAAAACAAGGAAAATGAGATAAAAAGGCATTTTACTAAATTTCAGTCATGCTAGGCTAACCTGTCACAATCCTGATAAAGGAGTACTTTTAGACATGGAAAACGTAGCAGACTTGTTCAGGTATTTCTAATAGCACTACCTGGAAACCATTACTCAGGTGGGAGATCTTGGGGATTAACATAAGAACCTTAGAAAGTGATAGAGGGAAGGGCCTGACTTTGCTGACAAAATGACAGGATACGACCATCCCTTCAAGGGAAGGGAGAAAAACCTTTTGTATATAATAGCATGGTCAATAAATCTATCTGGAGTCTGAAGAGTACCTCTCTGGGATTATGTCCTGATTGCTGGACACTGCAGGCTGATCTTGGAGGATATATCCACAGTCAGACAAAGTGGGACTCGGACACTTGCCAGAGCATGGGAACGTGTACTGGGGGAATCTAAGCACCAGAGAAGTGCACTTTATGATAGAATCCTGCAGTCAACGCAGCTCATCTGTGGTTCAGCTGCACCTTGTCAGCCATTTTCATCTCTTGTCCAATCCCGTTCATGCCTCTTTTCCCACACCTAAGGATGTATTTAGCCTGTCCAGATCCCATGGACTCTGCTGATGCTATACACAGTTCATTCTGTTTGCAACTCTTGGCATGATCAAGACCTTAGTATCCTACTTTAGTGATAACATGTTTTTTTCCTAAATTACTGAAATAAAATGAAGGATTAATCATAAAAAGACTTCCTCAGCTAGACGGAGGGAGGATGTTTTTCACATTGACCTAATCTGTGAGCATCTGTTCACATACGTATTAAGGAGAGTGCTTCAAAACCAGTTTCCAGTGGTGTACCCATTTTTTGTTTCGTGACCAGGCGGATGTTCCCCGTTTTGAAGATCAGTGTGTCTGGCTTAGACCCAAATGCCATGTATTCCTTCCTACTGGACTTTGCCCCCACTGACGGCCACCGCTGGAAGTACGTAAATGGAGAATGGGTGCCAGCTGGGAAGCCAGAGCCACCAAACCACAGCTGCGTCTACATCCACCCAGACTCTCCCAACTTTGGGGCCCATTGGATGAAAGCTGCCATTTCCTTCAGCAAAGTCAAACTTACCAACAAGCTCAATGGGAGTGGGCAGGTATGTCCTGATGTTTCCCCATACACCTCTTGGCTTCAATTGCAAGCACCTACCAATCAAGAAATATCAAGGGTCCATTTATGTAATTATAGAGGCCCTTACAGGCCTCTTCACCCACAGATGCCAATTATTCTCTGGAGGCCAAATGTAAACAGGAATAAACAGGCCTTAATTGGCGCTTTCAGATTTTAATGGACTTCTTGATGTTAAGAGAGACAGAGTGCTGTGGTTTACTTAATCATCAGGGGGCTTTTCAGAGTTGGTCTTGTGTGCTGGGGATTTTTACATAGGACTTCAGAGAAAAGGGGAAAAAATGGTCATGGGTATTAGGTTTTTGTTGTGTTCCCCCATGTTGTTTGGTGTAAGTGGAATGTTGGCAGGAGTCAGATAGCAGAATAAAAGGCTGCTCCTAAATGAAATAATTACTATGTCTGCTTTTGCATCATGATAATTATCAATATTCTATTGAATCAGCGTTGGCCTTTGGAAAGAAACCACATGTACCAGAAATAAGTGACTTTCTCTTTGAACCCCTTAAAAATGCAAACAGGAAAATTAGTTTTGTTTCGTATTTTATTTTTGATGATGCATCTAAAGGTAAAATGTTGCACAAGACCTTTTGTCTGCTTGTTTGCTTTGTACAAAACTCCTACATTGGATGACACTTGTCATCCTCGAGTCAATTCCTTTCATGTAAATAGTATATGTTCTCTATCTGTTATTTCTATTAGGTTTTGAGGTACTTCCATAAGCTTAGTACCCTAATGAGGTAGGAAATTATCTCTTATTTACAGACTGGAGAACATAAACATGACCTGGCTTTTCCTATGTCACACATGGAATCAGCACACAAAATTTATTGTGGAGCATAGAACAGGATCTGACTTTGCAAATTCTTGTCCTGTATCCAGGACCTTTAGAAAAATCAATGGTCTCAGAAAAGTATGCGCAGGAGTAAAAAAGCTACAGAAAACCAACTTGAAGGGTCAAAGAGACCCTGGCAAAAAAACAGGGGAATGTGATATGTCCATATGGTGAAGTAGAAAGCAGGGGAGGAAAAGCCATATGAGAAAAGCCCAAGCAAAAGTTACTAAAGAACAAACCAGGTTAGAGAGGTCTAACCAAGACTTGTTTAGATACACTTCAACTTGCTCGGAAAGATGACTAGGCGGCTGCCTCAGCTCCCTGCTGTCCTGATTTCTGTGATGGTGATTCTGAGTTTTTAAGACAGTAGAAGCAGGACAGGGATTGTCCTTTAACTGTTTCAACAGCCTTTAGTGCAGTGGAAGCCCAATGTTTTGAAGACCACAGCTACCGCCACAAATATTCACTAATGCTGCCAAATCAAAAGTTTAAAATCCAAGTCCAGTGAAGTCTCATTCTGTTCAGCCCTGTGGCTCATCAGAAGAGAAGGCAGCACCTGCCCTTCTGCTCTCACTAATCACTGACTTTAGCAGTGACATCTGGTGTATTACCGAGGTAGAGCAAAAGAGCGGCTGTGGAATACCGAAGTGGCACTGGGCTCTGTCTCTCTGTTTTGTTTTCTGCAGATAATGTTGAACTCCCTGCATAAATATGAGCCTCAGGTACACATAGTTCGAGTAGGAGGCCCCCACCGGATGGTGATGAACTGTTCCTTCCCTGAGACACAGTTCATAGCTGTGACGGCCTACCAAAATGAAGAGGTAGGTGGATGCCACACTGTACTCTTGGTTACCATTGATGAGATATATTAAATCTTATTGACTACAAGATCAGCATGCCTTCTCTTGTTTTTCCCACTGGCCCCATGCAGTGTAATGCAGTGTAATGCAGTCCATCCAGTCCAATACTCTGTCTTCTCTCTGCATTAGAATGTTGTCTAATCTAGTGTCTGGCTGCAGTACTAAGCCAGTTCTAGCTTAATATCCTGCCACAGCTGTTCCAGACTGGCCCATCTGTCCTGGCATCCCAATCCTGTAACGGAAAAAAGAGATAGTCAAGTCCAGTATCTTTCTCCAGCAATGACTGACAGTTATAATGACAGCCCTATTACTTCCCACTCCTTTTATACAATTGCAGAATAGCACAACATTCCATGGGAAAATTTATTCTTAACCCCAAAACTGTAATGGAGAGATGCTTTGGACTATGACAACTGCTAACTCACATGCCACATCCCTTAGCTAGTGTTGCTGCAGATTTGATTCATACTTGGTAGGAGTTCGGTGTTTAAATGCTCTTGAAAGGGTCCACCCTCCCACAGAATTTGCCAGACTAGAGCATGTCACTAGGCTGCCTCAACTGATGTTCTGCCTGTGGCACTGATCAGTACAAAGCACTCTGCAATGAGCAAAGCTCTCTCCTAACGAGCTCTGGAAAACATGTGGGTTTTGTTAGGCAGCTCCACTTAGATTACTCTGGAACATGTTTTGTCAAGTTTCTGTTCCTTCACTAACATGCCTTGTTTTCTGTAAACTCAAGATAACAGCTCTCAAAATCAAGTATAATCCCTTTGCCAAAGCCTTCCTGGATGCGAAAGAAAGGTGAGTACAGCTCTTTTTGCTTCTGTAGCATTTTGCTGCTGATGTGGTAAAAACAGTGGCATCACAATGTGAAAGATACATTATATAACTTAATCTTGTTTCTGCTGCCTTAAATCCAGACTTATTCCACTGATGTTATAATAGAGTCTCAAGTGAGTGAATATCCTCTTGGGGATCTTAGGACTTATTACTGTCTACACAGGAAGTCTGAAATGAGATGGTGTGAACTACTCCAGTAATGTTATACACCATGTGTGTTCACTACATTGTACTTGCACTCCAGTGAATCCCATAATTTCATAGCTCGGGGAGAACAATAGTTAAATGCACCTGTCGGAAAACAAAACTTAAGTGAAATTGCACCGTGACTGTAATTTAACTACACTGCTACTATTAAATCTGTGTAATAATGTATGATGTGCTTATTTAAACTAACCTGTAGGTGCTACCTATATAAGATGCTGGAGATGCTTCCACTGGAAACAAATTGTTGTTTATCTTTCAAAGTTTTACTTTCCTCTTCCATTTTAATGCAGAGGGGCAATCCAAATTATGCACTGCAGTCCATAATTGCTCATAAATTTTGTTTGGACCTGCCTATGTCTTCTGACACATAGAATCATAGAATAGTGAGGGTTGGAAAGGTCCTTAAGATTGTCTAGTTCCAACCTCCCTGCCATGGGCAGGGATACCTCGTGCTAGACCATGTCTCTGAAGGCTCTGTCCAGCCTGGCCGTGAGCACTGCTAGGTATGGAGCACTCAACACTTCCCTGGGCAACCTGTTCCAGGGCCTCACCACCCTTACAGTAAAGAACTTCTTCCTTACATCTAACCTGAATCTCCCCTGTTTAAGTTTAAACCCATTACTCCTTGTCCTATTGCTACAGTCCCTGATTAAGAGTCTCTCTCCGACATCCTTGTAGACCCCCTTCAGACATAAAGTGTCCTACATATCTGCAAGAGAATCTGTATTTCTTTCCGTTCTTCTCACCACTTAAAAAGCTGTTGTGTCTCAGCATCAGGATTTCCAGCTGTGGAGGGAGACTGCTGACTTGGGCTTGCCTGGCTGAGCAGGTGGTACATAGCCCCACTTTGGTCTGGGCAGGGGGCCAGGCCAGGCTGAGGCTGTTCATGCAAGCAGGAGCCATGCCCACAGGTAGATTTAGAATTCCAGGTTCAGCCCTTGAATTTGGCACAAACTTAGGAACATTTTAATGTATGCCATGAAACGTAAGTTCCTGCTTCCTTTATGGCTGACTGCAGAAAAATCTACTGCTGTGTATCAAGTGATTAAAGAAGATGGACCTATCTCCTTTATAAACTTTGGGGTTTTTTTGAGTGAATAGTTCTGGTTTTAACTTTCTTTTATCATTTCTCAATGAGAAGTTTTACCACTAAGTATTTTGCTTTTCAGAAACCATCCCAAGGATGCTCCAGAAACAGTCTCTGAAGGTCAACATATGACATATTCTCACTGTGAGATTTTATTCATGTCGTCCGGAAGATTTATGTGATATGATAGATGTTGGGAACCTGGGACTTGCTTAACTGGATCACATCAGTCATTCACTGGGTCCTGAATTATGTTCATAGAGAGGAATCTTTTAAAAAAGTAAAGAAGATTGAAGAAACCTCACAGTAGGAAATATTGCAAGTTTCTGCAGAGGAATCATTCTGCTTATAATCCACTTTTCATTATTAAAACCAATCTAGAATCAAGATGCTGTATGACATTTTTAGGGCTTTCTCCCCCATTTGTTTTGTCACCTATAAAATTACTTTTCATGGGTTAGCAGGTAAAAAAATGGGAGGAAGCAGAGCTGGTGTTTGTTTTAATAGTCAGTTTTTCTTTCATTTGTTCTTTGATGTTTGTGACATTTTGTGTTAGTTGTTTTCAGGTCTTGTTTTTTTAGGGTTAGTGGTTTTTGGGGGGGTTGGTGGTATGGGGCCTTTTTTGATTGCCAGTTGTTCCATAAACCAGTATCTTGGACTCTGCTTGTTTCTGAGGCACAGCTGATTCCACAAGAAGGCTAGTTACTTTCTTTATAGTATTGCAGTGTTTAAGTGCAATAATTGTTTTCTTCTCTCTCTCCCCTTAAAGTGGGTGGCTGGGTGATTTCCAACCCAGATACAATGTGTGCATCAGGAAGCTCTAATTATCAGTACACTGGACCTTTGCCTCTGGCAGCTCCACATGCTCCCCATGGCTACGAGCGATATTCTGCACTGAGAGGGCATCGGGCTGCTCCATACCCACCTTCCTATATGCAGAGAAATCATTCCCCTACAGGTACAACTTTAATGTTGCTTTGCTTCCAAGGAACAGATGCTCTCTGACTGTCTGCCCCTTGCTTTAGGTTAACATAAGCATTAAAACAAGCAAGAGCTGAGGCTGGGAAAGAGCATAAGTATGTAACAATCTGCACTGAACCTGCATGTGCAAAGTATGGTTAAGACAGCAAAAAGTAGGTGCAAAGAGCTGGGTGCACTGAAACTGTTAATCATAAATGAGGGTGAATGAGCTTGCTTAAAGTACAACTCCTAATTATACAAAAAGAGCATTGCAAGCCTTCTTTCAATGTCATGCCATTAAATACTTGTGCTCTCATGTCAAAGCAGCCCTTAGCAAAATGGCAGGAGCTGACTTGAGATGAGGGCATCTTGGTATTGCCAAAATGTCTTTTGAGTTTATTTCACTCTCTAGATCTGGGTGCAGAGTTCCAGAAATTGATTCCACTCTGATCATATGAAATTGGCCAGAAGCAAGAGTAAAGTAATAAAGTAATTTGTTTGCTAACTATAATTTAGCAAGGCATCATGTTTAATGGAAATATTTAAGCTTAGGTTATAAGGAAGTATCAAAACATTGCCACTCATATGGCAAATATCATTAATGAGATGAGATGAATATTAGACTTGCAAAAAGGCATATCCTATGTCTATCATGCTGTATCTTCTCATATAGCACATCTGGAATTACAATGGCACCTTGCTACTCTCTTAATAAACACATGAATTTTGTCTTTTTACTTATGGAACCTCATGATCAAATTGATTCTTGAGACCTACCCATGTTCTGTTGCCTTAAGACAATGTCTCTGCAATAGTTGCTGAAGATTTGTTTGTTACTCTTTTATTTTTCCCCTCCCAAAGTTAATTTGTTGGAGAGCTCCAGCAATAATCTCCAGGTATTCTCCGGACATGACAGCTGGACTTTGCCATCCTCTCCACATGCTAATTTGCTCTCAGCACCACACACAAAGGGAGCTGCCAGTCCTGGACCCAGGTAAGGCTACAGGAAAAATAGTAGGAGCAATGAGGCTTGTGGGACTGCCATGGTGATTCACACTTTGTTCCAAGCTTTAATTGGTATTCAGGACTTGAAACGTGTCCTAAGTGCCCAATTTGACATTCCTGGACAAATCTGTCCAACAACCTAATTGTCTTCTGCTCTGAAATCAATGGGAACTTTATTCTTCCCCAGCACTGCTGTAAACCAGGATCTTGGAAGAGCCACAGAGAACTCTGGTGTCTACAGTCTGAGAGCATTTTAAAGCCAAATTACTTTTTTATTACATGTTTTTCACTGTTATCCTGCATGAAATGAGGATCCTAATCCCATACAGGGATGTAACAATCTAATTCATGTTCTACTGTGAAAGTATTGTTAATAGGGTAGTAAACACTTTTAGGAATGGATGGAATTTAGAGGCAGAGAGTCAATTAATTATCAAGTATTTCCCCCTTTTATCCCAAGATAAATGCACACATTTCTTCTCTAATTTAGATGCCAGGAAAACCAGCTGCAATTCTTTAAAGTTTGTAAGCATTCACAAAAGAGATCTCTAAATCCTGAAACCTCATGTGTTTGTATATTTCTCTCCATGCCTTTCCCCAAGGTCACCAAGTCTGATGGTTGCTGATCTAGTTTAGTAACTTGATGCGATAGCTGTCTTTTAGCAGATAATGCACTTGACTTTACTGTGGTAAATCTCTTGCAGGTGGAAAATGCTTTGAAATAGGTACTTCAATTTGTACTGCCTTTTTTTTTCCCCCCCAGCCACTACCCTTGCCTGTGGACAGTGAGCAACAGTGCTGTAAACACTGCCAACCCAGGAAGTGAGGTGAACAGCAGGCCTTCGAGCATGTTTCTAAGGGGTAATGTCCCCTTACCCACTGCATCATCAGTCCAAATCCCTCTGCAGGGAATGGTATCCAGCAGCATGGAAATGCAAGGGGAAACTGCTCTAGCCAGGTTGGCTGACTCTGTGTGGACATCTTCACACTCCTTTTAATGGATTGGCAGCTCATGAGGGAGCCTCAGCCAAACCAGACTGATGCAAATGGCAAGCAACCCCTTAACACTGCAGCTCCGAGTAGGGATATGTATGCAGAAAACCGACTTCATCAAACATCACATTCCATAATGTACCTCTTGTGCGCCAGCGAAGCCAAAATGCATAACGCAAAGACAGGAAATGTTACGGGAACCAGCTTATTACTGTAACCTTTATGCATCATTCAGAAAGAATCTTTATAGTCAGTTTAGCTTCTGTATCACATAAAAAATGGTCAGACATGGGAATGAGTGAAGCAGATATGGCAGCTGGATGTTCGTTTGTAATTTTAAAAGTCCCTTCTGTAACTAACAGCCAAGTACTGGGGAAATTGTGAGCAATTGGTAATTGGAAGGGGCAGCGCTGCTTTAAAGACTTTCTGAATCTGTCACATGGAGGTTTTCACAATACCTGGAACCAAACCCTTCAGGGGATGAAATCAGTCTGACACCCTCATGCCACCTGCATACAGTATTCTCTGTCTCCTTCCCTCCTTCAGCTTCTGTTTGCTGCTTGTGTGCTATAGGGATAATTGATATACTCAAGCTGAGAAAATGGCTGCATTGTAGCAGCAGGATGAAGGGCATCTAGTTTAGTATTTATAGTCTGATGTAATGGTCTTTGAAATGAAAAGTTCCAATGTTTTCTATATGTGCTATTTTTGAAAGGGTGGAAGGAAAAGAATTACGGAAAAAAGATTCAGTTTGCATTTCCACTTTGCTTCAGGTATAGAGTATAAATAAAATACAAATAAATGGTGTATTATCTCCTTAGTGCCTTTCCAATGTGTAAACACACATACAGGCTTTTTCTCTGAACAGCCTCTGAGCAATTTCAACCAGCTGTGCCAGAAGCACGTTGACAGGACATGAATTTTCTTTTCCTAGGCCTGGCTGTGTGCTCTTGGGCACAGTGTTTCAGGTCTGTATACCTTTTTCTCCTCTCACCTTTCGTCTGTTTCAGCTTCAGTTTCCAGACTACAGCTTTTCCTATCCCATGTAATGTACAGAATCTAAAATAGCAGAGGCCCGATCCTGTCTGGGATTTCTAACCGCTAGTGTGAGGCAGACAGTAACAGCCATCCCTCATTCTTCCTCGTCCTCTCATGCACCTCCTTGGGCAAGCCTATCAGCTTCTCAGAGGAATGTGCTGCCATTTGATCTCTTGTAGGGGTAAAGGAAAAATTTCTAGCTACCTCATGTAGATATGTCTCTGAATAATGAAATGTCCAGCAGCAATTCAGTCCTGTTTACAGTTACGAGCATTGGTAGGGGCTGGATAGATAGCTCTGAAAGGGAAAATACTTAGCATAGGTAGAGAAGGGGATTCTGAGAGCTGGTGTTTCTACAGAGGTGTTTCTGCTTCTGCCAGATATGGCAACATTCCTTTTGAGAATACTCATTTATTGCATACAGGCTCTGGGAGCAGCATCTTATTTTGGGTAGACATGAGGGGCAGCAGCAAGGAGAATGTTTTCATTCAGGCCACCAAATATGCATCTCTCCAGTGAACTCTGCAAGCTCCTGTTTCATATTGTATTACCTTGGCTGTGAAGCATTCCCTTAAGGTACTCTCAGTGTTATACATTTTCATGACTTCCTTATCTGGCCTTTCAGATTTCCTGCGGGCAAGACAATATACCAGAATGCACACAGTAACACTGTTAGTTTTACTGACTTGTGCTGCTGTATCTTAAATGCAAGGTAATGAAGTTGCTTTGGATGTGCATTTTTATTAAGAGGCATTGGTCACACAGGAGCTAACAGAATGCAAAATGTTCTGTGGCCTGCTCAGTCTAATCATTGTTAGTTCTGACTGTAAATTCTGCGTTTCCACGTTCAAAAGCTGGGTGATGAGTTTTTCAGTGTTATGGTTCTCTACCTTGCAGCCAGAAACGTAAGTAGGTGTTTCTCTCGAAAATAGCTCTGCTTTACAAGTAAAGTTTACTAACTAACTTATGCTACCCTCTTCTGGCTGTTCGGCTCCCCATGCACACGCCACATGCTGAGTCTATATAAGATGGCTATAGATGCTAAAAACTAGGCAAGTGGTGACTTCTCGATGCTCCAGGACTTGCTATGATTCCTTTATGGCTAATGAGTTGGATAATTTCCTAGTTTTCCCATATACTGCATTGCAGCAACATAAGAGTGATTATAAGATGTTACACAAACTGCATTTTTATTTCACAACTAAACAATCTAGGAGAAAATCCGGTTAGCTTTCCTGATGGTCCCATAGGACTGAAAGGATAAAGTAAGGATCAAAATGAACAGGCATAGTCATTTTTCTTTCTTATCACTGTAAGAGCAGCCATGACTCATGTCACAGGAAGCAAAAGTTCTGACATCTCAGGCACAAGCTAAATTTTTGTCATTCCAGACAATCTGATTTAGCCAAAGCCTGAGAATTGACATGGAGGGATAAAAATACTCCAGGCTTGCTGAACATCCTTGGCCCTGCCTCAGCACCAAGTTGTGTCTGCCGCCCAAAGCCCATGAACCTGAGGATGGAAGGGAGTGTGCTGATATCTGGTTTAATGCTGGTGAGCCCTGTGAGGAGCAGGGAGTTGGACTCGATGATCCTTATGGGTGGGTCCATTCCAACTTGAGATCTTCTATGATTCTATAATTTTGCTACTTTTGTACAGGCTTTGAGAATTGGTATCTGGCTTGGACAGATGACTCCTAAGGAGCAATGGGAGCACTGGAGAAAGCTTTTGCCACTTGCTCACAAGAAAAGTGCTGGTTTAACTTTGCAGATCTGCCTTCCCAGTGGAGTTCCCCACAATGCAGTAATAGCAAGGGAGGTTGACTGCACCGTTCTCCCATGGGAGGCAGATTCCCTTAAACTGTATGTAGACTGTTTCCCTCCAGTAAATTGTTTTCATGGATCTGGTTTTCCATCTATAGTGCCCTTGTTCCCCAATAGATTTCTACCATTAAAACCATACAGTAATAATTTCTGGCTGAACATTTCACCGGTTGCTATAAGCAGTAACTGAAATCACAGCAAGAGAAGCAAGCAAACACCCCCACCCCTTCTACTCCTCATTTTTATATATTTTGACAACATAGATTTTGTAGAAGAGAAATTCATCAAGAGCCTGGAAGTGCTTTTTTGAGGTCGTGCATTTTAACTTAAATTGATTATGGAGTCTCCTGGGCATGAAAACATGGTAGGTTTTGTCCTGACTGAGAAGCAGCGCCGGGTGCAAGGCAGCCTGCTGTACCCATACAGTCTCTCACCTGGGCAGCCAGAGCGCAGACAAGAGCACAACTCCCTGCAAATCTTCACGTTCTTAGAGGGAGGAACCATTTGGTTTCCATTCCTGCAGGGGTTTAGCACTGTGTCCAGCCAGTGAATGGGAAGTTGCAAGGCGGATCGTGTGACACCTTATTTAACCGTATTAAAGAAAAAGGAGGGTGGGGAAGGTGTTGGTAAAAGCAGAAAATCTGAAGGATGAAACATAAGATTTTAGGACAAGCTGTTTCTGCTCCCTGGCCTGCCTCGCCCTCCGTGTCCCTATGCCTGGAGCGGCGCTGCGCAGCCTCGAAGTCCATGGAGGGTGGGCGGCCGAGAAGTGGCGCTGCCCTTTGCAGCGGCTGCGCTTCAGTCCCCTCTGTGGGCTTTGGCAGCTGCTTCCACAGCTGCCGGGAAAGCTGGGGAGAAGCTGAGAAGAAGCTTTCCCGCCTGCTCCCTCACATCTGTGCTTCACTCTGTCCTTGCTGGGCCTCCTTCCGTGATGTTCCAGCCCACGTGCTTCACCTCAGGCACCTGTGTGTATGCCAACAGAGGAGCTACGTGACTTCAAATATACATCGGCACAACTGTGGAGTTTTATGGAAATGTCCCTTTGCTCCCTGACAGATGGGAAACCAGGGAGCGGATAAACACCAGCATCTAGAAGTCCCCAGCACCAACCCGGATGCCTCTTGGTGAGTCAGCCTTGGGCACCCATCAACAACAGACAGATGTGCCTCTGTTGCCAATGGAGAGCAAGCAGCAGGTAACACTTGGAAGCAAACTTTCTCCCTTCATACCCTTGTCCTGCCCTGTTCCCCCCTGACCGGGCTGTAGCTGCCCTCCAAAGGAAATGCTGCCTCTGTGCTTGCACTGGGCATCATGTCAGTAGTTACCACCCCTATGGGTCTGCCTGCTTCATCTCTGAGAGTAGATCTGACTAAGGAATTTTAGAGTCAACAGATCAAGAGCTCTCAGGCTTAAATATTTTCAGGTATTTGGGGGATTGCTCTGTTTTGAGGATGTCCTGCCTGCTGCGGAAATGTTTTCAGATGGCTGCCTGCTTTTTCCTGGTTGTGTACTGATCCAAAAAACAGGCATTTTGAGAAAGCTGGGTGTTTGACTGGGCACAGGATAATGCCCCTACTGTGGGGCACAGTTCAGCCAGGTTTGCAGTGAACGGAACAAAATCCAAGTGGAATGGCCTGGTTCCCAAAACACTTTGTAGTCAAGGGCACATCTGTTTGTAATGGCCTCTTTTGCCAGCAAAACTCTGCAGTGCCTTCTGTACTCAGCTCACACATTGGCTCATCACCAACTGAGGCAGAATGGTGCTCCATAGTGAATCTCTAGCATGGCCACTGAGAGGACCTTACTTCATCCTCCTTCCTGGGACTCGCTGTGAACTGTGAGTTTGCCTGCCTTAGTCTGCTATGTTCACATGCATCAGCTGAGCCGTAACACTGACAGAATTCCAGAAGCTGTGAATGCGCTGTCCCTGGCGGTGTTCAAGGCCAGGTTGGACAGAGCCTTGAGTGACATGGTTTAGTGTGAGGTGTCCCTGCCATGGCAGGGGGGCTGGGGCTGGATGATTTTAAGGTCCTTCCCAACCCTAACTATAATTCTATGAAGACAGCAGTAGTGCTGGTGAACCAGCCATCTAGCCACGTCTTTTCCTGTCACAGAGATGGCACACTGTATGCCATGCTCTTTGTGCATTCTGGCATTAATCTTTCATTTTTCAAGATGTCTTTTAAAAATCAGCTCATGTTAGTACATACTATCCTCTAGGAGGACAGTCATACATTGCAGTTGAGAGAGACTTAGCTATAATCTCTGTGTGTTCATGTGTTCATCCTTGCTTTCCTCTGGCACTCCACAGTAGGTAATGTAACAGCCCCATTAAGACACCCTGTTCTGATAACTGGATTTAGGGTTTTTTGTATCCTACATTTCTGGAATATCTACAATTGTGTGTCCAATACAGATAAGAGCATGTTGTTGTCAGATATAGATCATTGTTTGAAATGCCATGCAGTGTGCAGAGTAAGCAGAAGAAATTTGTTTCTGCATTTGGATTCAGTCAACTGCTGGAGCAATCACAAATTTTCTTAGGAGACGGCAATTTTCCAAGTGCTAGATCAGTTTCCACAGTCTTAGATGCTTAAGAAAGTTGTGTCACATCTCCCGAATCTGTAAAAGAGGCTTTGGTAAAGTTCCGAAAACCAGGCCTAGCTGATGATATTTCAGCTTTCTCCTGGGTGTTTTGACGTCTTCCGCCATGAAATATCAATGTTCTGATCCTTTTGTTGGCTGGAATTCAGGAAATGCAGAAACAGAGAAAGAATGCTTGGTATTAAAGGTAACAAGACTTTAAAGCATTGAAGAATCTGGAGTTTTTTGCTATGAAAAAAATATTTATGTCAAGTTTAAACTTAACTGCTATGGTTTGTCCACGCTTATGTGTGACACTTGGTGCTCAGTTCAGCACTCTGGTGAGTTTTTGGTGTCAGTTTTGTCCTGAAACTGGTTCTGAGTTCTTGTCCCCTGGCATATCCCCTGAACAGTTCATTTAGGTTCTGTGTTTCTGTTCGTTCTTAAAATGAGCACAGTAACAACCAATAATATTTAACCAGTTTTATATTTTAGTCATATATACTGGTTATACAAGCATGTAGGTAAAAAAATTATCCTTCCAAATGTAACACACTGGTACAAACTCACTGATTCCACCTAAGGACCATAGATATCGTGTGTCATAGTCTGCTAGGCCTACAGCAGCAATAATTAACAGTCCTTACTACAGAGATGCTAATACTTACTATATGGTTGGAAAGTCTTTCATTTAAGATGTTACAGAATCACAAAGTATGAGTGGTTTTTATAGTGAGCTGAAGGATACACTGTTTTTAAATGAAGAATAGAAGGGGAAAGAGTGAACAAGGGGAGGAGGATCTGAATTATCGGGACTGAATGCCTATACTATTCATAGACTTTCTCTAGGACTTTGCAAAAATGACTTGCAGCCTTTTAGGTCAAGTGCTGAATATGCTTTTTGTGTTAGGGGCAGTTTTGCATCAGGCATACCAGTTTCTCATCTGAAAACTGGGCATTTTTGCTTTTCTGTCAACCTCTGTAGTGAAAGACCTGTGTGGACACCCTGCTCCTCTGACTGCTGGTAGATAGAGCACTGGCAAAAGAAGCCTTTGTCTTTCTGGGCCCTTTTGGTGTACTCTTATACACAAAAATTACAGATCCTTGAGTATCACCAGTGGAGGCATCTGTCAGTAGCACTGTGTCCTAATACTCTAAAATCTGTGAGCCCAGCTCTAATGAGACATTTTCTTCAGATGCTGTATCTCTAAATATCTTTGCTCTCCTCTATTCGATTGTCGTTCCAGAGGCCAGTATAAAATACAGGAAGTGCAGACTGTATCTAGCCTCCAGAGGAGTAAGACATAAACAGAGAAGAAGTGCGGCAGTTCAACCAAGGGGGAGAGAGACTGTGAAGCAGGTATAAAATAAGCATATGGGCGCATGGCAAGATGAGATAAGCTAAAGGCTGCTCTCATGCTGGGGCAAATATTCTTGCTAGTACAAACTCTTCAGTGGACAAGCTGACTTTGAACTGGCTGATAATGTTGCCTGCAGTGCACAGCTTGGATAAAAGCATGGCTTATCCTTGCTTTTCTCACTACCTTGGCCTTCACTTGCACATCATTTGTGTAGGTGCTCCTTCCTGAGGCTCATCATGGTCTGTCAGTAGGGGTACTCATCCTACACCCAGCCAGTGGTGGCTTGAGCATAGGCGAGGTGCTGTGTGTGCAGCACATGTGATGTTGGGGGGGAAATGTGGTGTTTAGTGTACAGTCATAGTAAACTGGGAATTCCTGCCTGAGTGGTGTCCTGGCAGTACAAGGCGCTGCTTTTTCTGAAGCTATCCGTAGCCTCTAGGGAGTGGTGCGGTCATAGGGCAGTGGTACTTTCTTCCTGATTGCCTAAGTGCTTGTTCAGAAGTTTAGGAGAGTACTCAGTCTAATTGAGTGTTGGTCTTGAACAGGTCCTGCTCTTTCTGAAACCTCTGTGTAACTTGGCAGGCTGAAAGCCTCAACTGGCGCTACTGGGGATCAGGGAATCCAGCTGTTCTGGGGCAGGCGTTTGGCTGCTTTGATATTCCACTGCTCTAATGGAATGGGTTTCATGAGCTGAGCGTCTTCCTTCAAACTCCAAAGTCTTCAGGGAAATCAATTTTAGCCCTAGGACAAGCAGTGTGTGTGTCTGCACGTGTGCTCGTGGATAGTCTGTGCCTGTAGCTCTTCCAATAACAGTAGCTGGCAGATAGATAAATGTCTCTCTTTTCTGCTGTGTTTGAATGTCCTCAGGTCCTTGCTGTCCCCTGCTATGAAAGTTCCTCACAACACAAATAAATACCCAGAAAAAAAAAAAAAAATCAATTTTTGTGACATATGTTAGTCAATTAAACCAATTTTGCCCCAGAAAGTCAAATGGCCAAAGGGGATACAGTGCTTTTGATTTATTCTGTCAGTATGCAATAAAATGCTTTGTTCAAATTTATTTGAGTCTTTAGTCTGAGTCACCTAGAGCAGATGATGGCTTTTGTTTCAGGTTTTGGTTTTTGGGTTGTTTTTTGACATTACTTATAGCAAGAAATCAAGTTTCTGGAGGTTTTGCATGTTTTCACTAATTTCTCTATTGGAAGGGTTGATATAAATAAGCGATCAGCCTATGACAGATTGGCAGGAGCTCCAGGAGCAAGCTTTATTCCCTTGCCACCGTAAGGAAAGCTCCATTTTGTGAATCAACCAAGATTTCTCAGAATATTAATTGAGGCTTAAGATCCAGTGCCCCAGTGAGAAGACTGACATTTAGAAGACTTATTTCCAAACTAAATGTGTTTGTGGTCAATTTATAAACATTAGTTCTTGGGCTGGCATTGTCCATTAGCTTAAATTATTCACTTCTTTCTTGTACGTGTGTGTGTTTTGGGTTGTTTTGGTTTTTTTACCTTTTTTTT
Source organism: Psilopsiagon aymara (assembly GCA_024733675.1). Taxonomy (NCBI): domain Eukaryota; kingdom Metazoa; phylum Chordata; class Aves; order Psittaciformes; family Psittacidae; genus Psilopsiagon; species Psilopsiagon aymara. The sequence goes on from JANRGW010039890.1 coordinate 34,965, forward strand.
CTTTTTTCTTTTTGAACTGCTCTTCTTAGCAGCACTTCATCAATTGCCCTCTTAAGACAGTTTTGCAGTTATGCTTCATTTGATCTTGCTTCTGCTGAAAGAGGAGACGCTTGCTTTTCTCTCAGCTGCACATTCCTGCTGCTTCCTTTCTCCTGCAGCAGCAGAGCAAGCTGTACCAGCTCCCTCAGCGCAAGGGAGACAGCAGTGGGACTGGGGCAAGTGGGACTGCCCTTCTGATGGCAGGCTGCTGTTAGATCGCATTAAACATATTTTGAATCAACAATTCCAGACTTAATTTTACTGACCAGGCAAGAAAAGAACTGGCTTATTTCACCCCTCTTTCAGGTATTTGGTTTTCTGTTGCTGTGTTCATCCTAGAGACCTTTTCTGTGCTGACTCAGTTGAAATTCATCCTCCCTGAACCTGGTGAGCAAGCTGTCTGCAGTATTTCAGAGGCAGTCTTACCAGTGTTTTGTACAGTGCCACAAAAACTCCCCTCTTTCTCTCAGGAATACTTCAACAAATTCTTCCTATGATCATATTTGCCTCTGTCACAGAAGGTAAGCTTCCATTTTGGGCAGCAGCGATGCATGAGGCATGACCTTTATTTCCCCTTACTTCTGAGGGGGTCCTATGAGTCAGGGTTTTATTTTGTAGTTTTTACAGCATTTTCTGAACCAGCCTGCTTACTGCTGAGAGATTTGCTTTGCTAAAGTATTGGTGCTTCCAGAAAAGCTGGAGCAGAGGAAAGCCTTGGATAAGGGAGCAGACGCGTTGTTAGCTTCACAAGTAGTGAAAATACTGCCATGGTTGTTTTAGGATTTTTTACTTAGTAGGGTAAGGAGTCAACAAAGATAATGTGTCCCTTCACACTATGTCTGTCTGTGACTGTATCAGGACCTTACATAAAATCTGATGTCTGATAACTGTTGAATGTGAGATTCATCCTTAATTTCAGTATGAAAATAGGAAAACGGAGAGAAAAGGAGTGGGAAGTAGGAAGCACACAACCTCCACAGTGTTTTATACCTGATTTTATTTCAGGCCTGTATTTCATCCTGGTGAAACAAAAAGCTTAACCACTGCATCTAGTGTTGTAAGGAGCTAGGTGATGTGTGAAATAAATTTGACCTGAAGAAAAAAGAAAGGGAGTGCAGTCTCCTGCCATAAATAACAAATTAAAAGCTATTGTCTTGCATCTGACAGCAGTGGCAGCTGCCTAATTGGATGTTAAAAATATCCCTGCCAATCTTGGAAAAGTACATGTTTGCATGGTGGTGAGCACTGTTACTTTGGCCTTTCTATGGGATACAAGAAACCAAGGGGTGGTGTCTGAATGTGTAATGGCTGCTTCCTCCCACTGCACAGGCTCTGCATCCCCAGCTTCTGACTCATGCTGAGATGCTGGATTTTCGGCAGAAAGCCAGCTCATTTCTGCACTCCTTCAGAATTATACACGTGTTTTGTAGAAGGCTTCTTTTCAGGGTAGCTTCTTTTTCTGGCATTACTTTCTTTGCATTTAGTCAGGCAGAGGTAAAGCTGCTCTGCATATCTGTGGTGGCACAGTCCCCTGTACAATTTGCACAGTCCAGACTAGAGGACTTCTTGTCTCTGTCATTGCCTGTTAGTGCCAGCAGCCCAGATTTGCCTTTGAAAAAGAGGAAAGAAAACAGACATAAGCACTGGGTGATGGGGGAGAACTCAGTCAAACCCAAGCCACAGACACCTTCATGTTTGGTTGGGGTTTTTTCTTCCTTTCTGCGTAGCAGTAAGTTGCTGGTATTTTTTTTCTCTACAATCCAGCAGATGGTGTTAGATGGCTATTTAATGACTCGCATGGGACTGAAAGATCTTAGAAGTGATAGAGCTAAAAGGCTGCAAGAAAAAAAAAAAAGCAGTTTTGCAGGGATTTGTTCAGTGAATCTGAAAGTTGTGATAGGCTCTTGTTTCAAGCATCTGTGTGCATGTTTTAGCTTACTACTGGTAGGGGGTGGGAAGCTTCGTAGCTGTAGTACTCAATTTAAATTCAGACTTCTGTGATATCTATTGTATTTCTTCCTCCAAAGTTTTAAGTGTTGTTGAGTCCAAAGGAGCAGAATGAATATACCCCTGACCCCACTGAATACTTTGGGATAGGGAGGTGTATAAATTATTTTTGTTATTTTATCCTTTAATTGCATTTCCTCCTTCCATGCACCTGAAGAGGAAGAGCAAAGTGGTACTGCACTCTTCAGCGTGGTGTTATGACGGAAGTGTCTCCTAAATTACACTATACGAAGGAAATAAATGAGGTGGAATGAATGCGAGCTCAGTAGGTTGTACAATGTCCAGTCGGGCTGAAATATGACATTAGTTTCTGACTGCTCTCTGTTAGCTGATGCAATGAATGCACTGGGTCAGTTATAGATAATGTTACTACCTGTGGAAACTGGTAAGTGTGGAGGGATGAGTACCTCTGCATGGAAAAAAAAGAAAGAGTTCATATATACATACACATATGTTCTGTAACTTACCACTATTTAGGAAAGATCTTGAGGTCATGGTGTTTATTTCATAAACTGTCTGGTTAGCATAGAGCAGTTAGGAAGTTGAATTGTAAGGAAAGATAGTAAAATGTCTATTCTGTTGCCATACAAGTCAATGGTGTGACCCACCTCTTGAATACTGTAGCCAGTTCTAATAACTCTGCTGCAGAATGTTTACAGAAAAGCTAGAAAAAAAAATATAGAAATAGGCAACATGAACAGCCAAAGGCATGAACTCACTACTGCAAGAAGAGGGAATAAGCAGGTTTACTCTTCACCTTGGGAGAGAAGGGAGTGGAGTAGGATGTGGGGAGGGTGATATAAATAGCATGGGGAAAAATGAACAGAGAAAAACTATGATTTATTGAAATGCAGTTGGAAACAATACCCTAGAAGTTCAGGTTGGGGGGGGGGGTGGTGGTTTTGGAGAGTTTGTGTTTTGATTTTTTGTTTGTGTGGGTTTTGGGAGTTTTCTTTTTTTTGCCTGCTGGTTCCTGTAGTGTACCTTGAACTCATGGACCTTATTGTCAACTGATTTTTCTCTTTTCTTGTAGTTTTTTGTGCAAGTTGGAGAAATACATGGATCTAAAATAGGTTGGACAGGTTCAGAAAAACCACTGCTGGCTGTAAAACATGACTGTATGAATATAACATGAGAAGGGTCAGCCTACACATTCCCTTTCAGTCTTTTGCCCAGTGTAGTTTTTACTGGCAGTTCCTGGTATGTCTGCTCAGTGGCTACTTTAGGTAGCTACTGGGAATAAGTCTGCAGACTAGTGGAGGTCTTCCTTTTCTGTGAGAGAACAGAAAGTTCTACAGGGAAGCTATAGAGTTCTACAGGGGAGCTATAACTTGTCATTCAGAGAGCTGCTGATAAAGCTCAGTCTAATTCACTTCTACCTTTTAAGCAGCCTTAATTCTGGACCCCAGTGCTGGGTTCAAGTATGCTGTCAGATTTAACTTAGTGTCACATGGTAACAGACTGACATAGAAAATCATTAGCAGAACACGCTTGACATGCCAGGCAAGGGCATAATTTATACAATCCCAGGGAATTTGTTTTATAAAGTGACAGTTTTTAGTGATGGGTTGATGTACTGTACTTGGTAGACTTGTTCCTGAGCAGTCACTAAAAATATCAAGCCCTAGGGCCTACAAATGTCCCGAGTAGAGGCACAGAAAATGAGAGAGAGGTGGAGCAGTGTGACTTGTTTGCTAATAGCCTACAGGACTGGTGTTTCTTGAGAAAGGTTTATTTTGTGGTATTTTTGTTTGGTTTTTTTAGAAATTATTCCTATGCCAGGCCAGAAGGCTGTTTTCTGGCCTGCAGGCCGTGAGAAGTAGTGCATAAATCCACACCTAGTAGTGAATACCATCTCTTTTCAATTTTAGAGCATTCCAGAGAAATTTTCAGACTATTTAACCACAAAGGGAGCCTTATAAATATCTGACCTGGGAAGCTGAGTCATCCCTAAGTGTGAGCAGCCCTTTGACAAGATGCTAGCTGGAAGTCCTGTCCATTCTGGCCTGTGAGGGGAAAAAGAAAGCCCCCAAAGCCAAAGCAAAGGACACCCACCCCCATGAAGCCCTATTTCCTATTTTCTGGTGTTCCTGGCCAGCTTGCAGTATCCTTGGAGGGCTGAGATCTTGCCTAATGCCCTGAGTTTTCAGAGGGGATTTCCTTTCTGCCATGTCTTTCCTTTTGCTGGGCTGCCCATGAAACAATGAAAGAAATAAGCATGTAAGAAAGGCTTCTGGCTAGTGCGTCTCAAAGCCCTTGCTGGTTTGAAGGAGGATGTTGTGGCTACTAGCACTGCTTTGATACCTGATATACGTGAAATTCTGCATTGCGGATCTGATGTGGATGAGCTGGCTGAGTGTGTAATATACTGTGCTTGGGCATTAAAGCTGTCTCCTTAGGCTTGCTCAGCTCTCAGTTACTTTTAAAAAATCTCTTCACGGCTTTCATCCCTTCTCGTTCATGTCCACAGGTGCAGTTATTGGTGGGAATGGACTCATCCTCACACTTGGAGTATAATAATGCTCTTAAGTCTTGTTTGTTTGTTTGTTTCATTCTGCTAGTGTCAGTTTAGTTTATCAGCTTCTGAGGCAGCTCTATCTGTCCCCATGCTGCCTGGGCTGAAGGGGGGCAGAGGCTTTCAGAACAGTCCTTGGCAAGTTCCAAGTTCATAAGTAACTGTTGCTGTGGTAACACATCAGCACAGTCCCTGGGCTGAGCTTTCACTGGTAGGTGATAACATCTGAAATTATTAATGTGGACCAGGAGCTCTGTTGGTGGCAGAGAACTTAAAAATGGGATTAACCACTGCAGGTGTGGTAAGCAAAAATATTCAGTGCATCCCCAGATGGTTCTGAAGATCTTCTTACTCCAGATAGATATGTTCAGAATCCTCCTTTCCTTGGCAGAGACCACTAACCAGTGTTGGGAGTCTACGCTGGTACTGTTCATACTAAGGCCAAGTCATCAAAATCTTGAGGATGGTTTTAGCACAAGTTCAGTGTTGGTGAAAGGCTGCAAATGGAAGTGTTGCTTAGGAGTCTTAATGTCTTCCTCTCTTCTCCCAGTTACGCTTCTTAAAAACAATGTGTTCTGTATTTAAAAGCCATCTAGTAAGATTAAAAATGTGATTTCATATATAAATATTCTGTCTGGACTGGAAGAACAGTGTGCATTATTAAACTGGCCTGTGTGCTTGTTCGTGTTTTAGTGTTTGTTCTGAAATAAAACTGAATTGAATTAACTTAATTGTATCTACATTCAGTCTAACTTTCTGGTCTGCATGCACAAACTCCTTTCACTTGTGTCATCTTCCTGGGATGAAGAAAGGTTTATTTCACCATTTGTTAAATTTTTTTCCCTTTTTAGTAGGAGAAGGTGTTTGTTACTTCTATTCATACAGCAGCTCTGGAGCCTGAGGTCAATTTTTTTCTAAAAGACTTCCTATTTTAAGAATGAATTTAATCCTATAGCCTTCAGTTTCTGTATGAAGGCGGGTTTTGTTTTTCTTTTTCCTTTTTTATTTCCTGGTGGATAGCATTAGATTACATGGATTATAAACTTGGGTTTAAGAAAAAGTCTTTCTTTTAATAATCTGTCTTGTTGCTGCTACTCCATCCTTTCTCACACTGATGTATTTTGTTAATACGATGATTTCTTCTGCATCTCTTGGTGATATCTTAAGAACAGAGAATGGTTGAGGTTGGAAGCACCACGGGGTTTCTTTTAGCCCAGCCTCCCTGCTCAAGCAGGATCACCTAGAGCACATTACTGGCATTGTGTCAGGATGGCTCTTGAGTATCTACAGGGTAGAAGACCCCACCACATCTCTGGGCAGACTATTCCAGTACTCAGTCACCTGCACGGTAAAGTTCCTATGCTACAGGAAGCTGAAGTATTTATCTCCACTTCTCTCATCTGAGGCAAAATGAGGCAGCTTCATGTAGAAATCAGTAAGGTAGCTAACATTGCAAGGAAAGCTTCTCACCACTGCAATCATGTCCTCCTAATAAGGTTGTGTGAGGTTTGGCATTTGCGACTTTGCAGACTTCCTTCAGTTTTGTCCTCAGGCCTTGCGTTATCTGGCACCTGTTAAGTGAATTTAAATCATGAAATGGAATTTGGGTGACTGGCAAAATGCCTGATGAATTTGGGAAGGGAGCCAGCATTCGCTTTGTCCTTCCCTGATCTTTTTTTGCAAATAAGAAAGGGCTGTTCACAGAGATTGTTCTCGTGTGAGTATTAAGTCCCATACTCCTCCTTCCTCTCTCTCCCCCAAAACTGGGATTAAATACTGTGGAATAGACAGAATTTGCAGATAACTGACTAATTCCTTACTCTTCCTTTTGAATCTGTTGGTAGGCCCATGGTAAGGAGCCCACAGGGCAGCAAGAATTACTGTTTCTTGCAGGGGAGATTTCACCCAGGGATGTGGGTAAATGGCTTCAATGTAATTTAGCTGTGGCTTTTTGTGGTTTGGTGGGGTTTTTTGTTTGGTTGTTTTTTTCTTTTGCCCAGTCTTACTGTAATTCCCTGTGTGAACATTCAAAGCAATATAAGTAAAATCAGAAGAAGGTGCATGTACCAAACAATGAAGTTTGTGTGCAAAAGGAGCTATAATCAGTAATAATATTAAAACCACACTAATGTAATTCTGCTGGAAAGCTCCCCTTTGTAGGGGGAAGCCTCATGCTGTCATACTGCTGAGCCTGAACTGAAAGTGCCCATTAGGCTTAAGCTGTCCATGATCAGCAAGATAGTCCAGCACCTTTATATGAGATCTGAAAAGCTCAGAAGTGCATGTCATCTCTCCAACTGTTCATGCCAAAGTGCTGGACACGAAAGACCAAATTGTGACATGTTTTGCAAGTCTTTCCCAGTGGCTTCTGCTTGCTTTTTGCTACCCTTGCTGGGTGGCTGAAGGGTCTTCTGCCATTCCCACCATCCAGTGACTGCTCTAAATCAGGGATACTCATATCACAGTCATCCTTTCACTGCCCGCCCTCCCAGACCTGCAGTGCTATCTGCCCTTTGCTGACAGGAACCTCAGGCAACAGACCGTTACCTTGATTTCCTCTCTGCCCTGTGGAACAGGCAGATACAACAAGGCCATGTCGCTTTACAAAAGTAGCTGCTTTCCTCACCTTCCAACAGTGTATTCCTTATGAGCTGCTGATAAGAAAACTCAAAGCAGATTGGTTGGGTTTTGTTCTGGAAGTGTCACTGAGCTTCTGTATAAAATGGGCTGGAATGCTTTGCAGAAAGCATTTTCATGGTGGGAATGCAGAAATTTTATTCCTTCCTGTTGCTGTTTCTTGTCTTGTTGCTCTGCATGGCTTGTTTTCGTAATTTGATTACTGCATGATGCTGAGGAAGGAAATAAACAGAAAGCTGTTCTTAGTAGAGTTGCAGCCACTGGGAGATGGTCAGCATGCAGGTAGGAGCCTACATGGTCAAAACCAAAAACTTTTTGAAGAATGATAGCAAAGATTGTTCTTGAAGCTATGGCTTCTCTGCACAAAACTCAGTTTTACATAAAGTGAGTCATGGTCTTGTTCTCACACAGGGATGTGATATCCACAGCTAAAGAACATCCTACCATTCCCCAGAACAAATGCATGGGAGAATGGCTCACTTCCTCCACCTTTTCACACGCAAATGTCTACAGATTTTGCTACATTGCTGCTTGAAGATCAAGGCCAGTCTGGGAGGTAAACTGAAAGGCAGACTGCTGACTGCTGAAAAGGAAGGCATGTCTACTGGATTGCTTTAAGGATTAAAAAAGAAGGCGGGGGGGGGGGGGGGGG